>JAFEMH010007364.1:0-92560 GCA_022495995.1 Adenophora triphylla var. japonica
CGGTTGATTCGAGGCAACCAGCATTTGTGCAGCGACATTCGAACGGCTACGTCAAGCTGTAGGCTACCTCCCCTTGAGAGGCATCAAGCCGGTATCACCGGACGAGAATCCGTCAATCTGCCGAAGCTCCTGGGAATTCATCCACAATCAAATGAGTTGAGGAAGACATATGGCCCTATGCTACGAGGAATCCTCCTCTAACTATGGCTCAACTCGGGCGGCACTGTTCGAGAAGGGAGCAAACAGCGATGTCGAGTGTTCCTAACCCAATCGGGTCAAATCCATGCATTACCACTAAGGCCGCGAAAAGCCGACGGAGCCAGGAGTACAATGTCCAGGCCCGGCTGAAGACGCATAAATTCCTTGAAGAGGACCCGATCCTCACTTAGCTCAAGCGAGACTCGGGCGAACATTTCCCTTTGGTCTCTGCTCACCTCTCCTTATCCTCACAAGCTCAAGCTAGAGGAAAGCTGGCCCGTACCATGGTCCCAGTGGGCCCTTGACCCCGGATGAAGTCATTCGGATGATCGGCGGCATCCATTATGGCAACATTATCACCTTCACGATTTGGACCTTCCAAAATTCGGGGATGATCTGTGAGCCGCTCTACATCACGGATCCCGAAATTTGGACGAGCGTCGCCTTCCGCGTGTTGGTAGACGGAGGTTACGGAATGAATGTCTTGCCCGCCAAGATGATGGACTGCTTGACATCAAGCCCGCGAGATCTTAAGCCTTCGGTCCACCTTTGTCGAGGCCTGTGACTCTACTTCCCGTACGAGTTCTCGGGGTTGCTACTCTTAACATACGGTTCGGCAAGCGGGTGATCCCCACCGAATTCCAAGTATTGGACATTCCAATCACTTTCCACGGCCATCCTGGGCATCCTGGCTGCATCGAATCAATGGCGTGGCATCCGCCCTTCATCGGTGCCTCAAGTTCATGCAAGGCAGGCTAACCACGATCTACGGCGACGGCGTCACCACAGGGGACCGGCACCAACGACATTCCGGTGTTAGAAATCAAGCATAATGACGACATGCCATTAAGCTGGATTCACTCTGGAGACCTCCGAGATCCAAATATGCAACGTGGACCTTCCACTGTCTCACGTCAGATTCCTCTGCCATGAGGATGATGAAACTCATGAACTTCATCCCGGGGCTGGGGCTCGGCAAAAGGCTGCAAGGCCAACACCAAGTTATTGAAGTCAAGGACCACACCACGGTCCGGGGGCTTGGCTACGTGCCAGCAGCCGGGCGACATCAAGGAAGACAAAGGCTCGCCGCGCAGGCGGCGGCCGCAAAGGGGAACCTCAGACGGCACACCCAATCTCCGGCCTTACGGCTTTGACCTCGCTCATTACTTCACCAAAGGAACCAGCGAGGGCGAGGGGACCGGCAGGGAACCGGCAGCGAGGTGAGGGACCGATAAGGAAGGCAAACGAAGCTGAGGGGACCGGCGGCGGAACCGACAAGCACGGGCGAGGGGACCAGACGGTGGAGCGTGAAGATGAGAAAGAAGCCGGGGATAGTCGGCCACGGAGACTACGGGAAGAATGGAACGGCTAGCACGGGACCTCAAGCGTTTGAGAGGACTCAAAGCTAATCCAGATAAGGGGAGCGTTCCTCGACATCACGGCTCTACCTGGACCAGCTTGCCACCACGATCCGGCGCATGAGTACACATTGAGGAATCCCGAGACTTGGAGGAGCAACTCAAGGTACTCTCCATGGGAAGCAGTTGTTCGGATCGGCCGCCGAGGCCACATTCGAGACAGTAAGTCCAAAGCGAGAAGGAACCGAGTTCATAGAAGACGCTCTCGGTGGACCGGCTCTACGAGTGCATTTGAAGAAGTCATGGAGTTGCCAAACTTGATCGGCGGGGCTCAGACAACGGCATGATCGCCATGATTGGGACAGCGAAGCCAAGCCTCTCGATCCCCGCACCCTCATCAAGCATCCAGCAATGCCACTTTGAAAGAATTGGGTAACTTTCCCCGGACGAGGGCAAGCCGGGCGAAATGGAAGACAAGGCGGGCCCGCACCCACATCTCCCTAAACCCGGTCTCAAACCCTGCGAGTCGAGTCCTTGTCGAGTCCGATCCTCGAGTCATCCAGCTGGACCTTACGCAGGAGGACTATAATAATGTAGCCAATCATGTATTCCCGTTCTTGTTTAATGAAAAGTCGACCTTTCGGAGTATCCTCTCATTGCCACTTTAACAAGCGATAAGTTAACAAACAACTTAAAAGACGTTAATAATTCAATTGATAAAGAAGCGGACACATTAAACGAACAATACATTAAGGAAGTTCTCGAGCGTGTAGTTGACCAAGAGGACAACCGGGCCCAAGTTTGCCGAAGAGGTTATGACCAAAGTGAACACAGGGTCGGTGCAAGAGCCTAAAGAGACACAAGTGGGCGGTTTCTTCGCCGATGCGAGAAAAGAAGCCACGATAAGCCTCCTCGGGAGTATGTTGACGTGTTCGCACTGGTCATACCGGGACATGCCAGGACTCGATCCCTCAATGCGTGGAGCACGGGAATTCCCTGGATCCCGAATCCAAGCACATCGAAACGAAGGCTGCGCAAGATCAAGCCGAGTGGTCCTTGCAAGTTAAAGAAGAAATTGAGAAAATGCTCAGAGTTGGTTTCATCGAGTGATTGAGTACCCGACTTGGCTCTCGACATCGTGACGGTCACCAAGGCCAACGGAAAGGTCGAATCTTTGCGTGGATTTCGGGATCTCAACAAGGCCGACCCTAAAGATGATTTCCCATTGCCTAACATCGACATCTTTGAGTCGACACCACGGCAAATTTCGAAGTAAAGTCCTTCGTGGACGGGTTATTTGGATACAACCGAGATCAAAATGTCGAGGAGGATCAAGCCAAGGCGCCTTCACCACTCCATGGGGGACATCTTTGTTACACGGTCATGCCGTTCGGTCTAAGAAACGATGGGGCTACTTACCGGCGGGCTGCAGCCCTCTTCCATGACATGATTCACAAAGAAATCGAAGTATATGTCGACGACATGATCATCCACTCGAGGGATCGGACATGCGGCACATGACGGATGCTGAGGAAGTTCTTCAACGGACTCGAAAGCACTCCATGAGGCTAAACCCGGCAAAGTGCACCTTCGGCGTCAAGCGCGGCAAGGTGCTTGGGGTACATGGTTACGAAAGAGGTATCGAAGCCGATCCCAAGAAAATCAAGGCCATCATCGACATGAAGCGCCTCAAACCACGACGAAGTGAAGAGCTTCATGGGAAGACTTGATACATCGATCGCTTCATCAACCGAGTTGACATCTCTCTGCGAGCCCATGTTCAAGCGATGAAAAAGAATGCCGAGCATCAAATGGGACTCCAGTGCCAAACGGCTTTTGAAAAGATCAAGACCTACTTGGTTAATCCCCCAGTGCATTGCCCGCCACATGAAGACAAGCCACTACTCCTGTATCGATAACGAGACACGTCAATCGGAGCAATGCTTTGGCACAAGAACGAGAAAGATTCCAAGGTTGAGCATGCAATCTACTTCGTAAGCCGGAAGCTTCAAGGAAGTGAACTCGGCTACTCGGCATCGGAGAAAACTTGTACCGCCTTGGTATGGGTAGTCGGGAAGCGAAACACTACATGCGGTCGCATTCGGTGCTCCTGGTCTCCAAAGTGGACCCGTCAGATATCTCTTTGACAAGCCATCCTGTCGATGCGGCTAGCCAAGTGGTCATTCTTCTGGCTGAGTTCGACATCAAGTACATGGTCGAGAAGAAAATCAACAAAGGGTAGAGTAATGGCGGATCGGTGGCCGACTTCCCAAGCGGTGAACCTAAGGGTCACGATCCGCAATTTCCGGACGACGGAATCTTTTCACTTGACGGCGCAAACCGGCGGCAACTCTTCTTCGATGGGGCAGCCAACAAGAAGGGGAATGGCATTGGAATGCTCCTTGTCGATCCCAAGGGCGAGCATACTCCCATAGCCATCAAGGCTGAATTTTGAAGCAGCGACCAACAATGCGGCGAGAATACGAAGCTTTGTGCGGCGAGTTTGGAAGCCGCCCTCGAGCGCAACATCTCGGAGCTGGATGTATATGGAGACTCGGCATTGATCATCAATCAAGTATCCAACAAATGGAAGACGGTAGATTCGGCCTTGAAGTACCACGCGTACATGGAGGAGCTCATTGCTCGGTTCAAGGACATCTCTTTTCACTATTTGCCAAGAGACGGGAACCGCTTCGCGAGCGCCTAGCAACCCTCGCCTCTCTTGTCGAAATTCCCGATGGGAAAGCGGTAAAACCCCTCGAGAATAGGCGGACGGGAAACACCCGCCTATTCTTTGTGAGATCGAAAAAGAAAAAGAAACGATCGACGAACCACAGTACAATCAGTTACCGGTACCTCCAAAGCGGAGAAGCTTCCTTCACAAATGAAGATGGAAAATACAAAGAAGGGATCAAAGCCAAAAACATGATGGCATTAAAATGCACGGCATCCCACTTCGTCATTACGGGGTATGTTGTACAAGAAGCGCCACCAAGGGCCACTCCTTCGGTGTGTAAACAAAGAAAAAGCCGGCGAGCTAATGAACGAAGTTCCACAACGGAACTGCGGTCCGCACATGAACGCCGAGCATTGGCACGAGATCATTCTCCGTATGGGATACTATTGGATATCAATGGAAAGCAGGCGCATCCGGTTCGTCGAAGGCTGCGACAAATGTCAACGGTTCTCCAACCTCAATCACATCCCACCTCATGAACTCTATTGCATGACTACGCCATGGCCTTTCGCCACATGGGGAATCGACGTCATCGGCAAGATCACTCCTCCGAGGAGCAATGGTCACGAGTTCATTTTAGTCGCGATCGACTACTTCACCAAATGGGTAGAAGCCGGATCGTACAAGGTCTTGAATTCTAAGAAGGTGGCCGAGTTCATCCGAGAGAACATCATGTGCCGATACGGAGTGCCCAGCGAGATCATCTCCGACAATGGGACTCACTTTGAAGGAGATTGTGACCAACTGCGGCCGGGTCGAGTCACACGTCACAAGTCTTCTCCTTACGGACCACAAACCAATGGTGCGGTAGAGGCGGCCAACAAGACTCTCGCCATGATAATCGGAAAGATGACCACCGAGAGGTCGGGAGCGGCCGAAAAGCTACATCTAGCCCTGCAGGGATACCGAACATCGGTCGAGAACCGCCACGGGGAGACTCCGTTCGCGCTTACCTACGGAATGGAAGCGATGTTGCCCGTGGAATTGGAAATTCCATCCCTCAGGAGTCCTCTTGGAAAACGGGATCAATGAAGTCGAATGGCTACGAGCCGTCACGACGAACTTGCTCTACTCGACGAGCGCAGATTGAAAGCCATGGAACATACTCGAGCCTACCGGAGCGAGAATGGCACGAGCATTCGACAAGAAAGTCAAGATCCGAGACATCGAGAGAAGGCGACTTGGTGCTAAAGGAAAAGCCTCCTACGCGGACCAATCCCCTCGGAAAGTGGGAGCCTACGGATAGGACCGTTCGTGGTACAAAGAATCTTCTCAGGAGGAGCCATGAAGCTAGCGGACTTGGACGGAAACCCTTTCGTTAACCCCGTGAACGGAAGCAAGCTCCGGAGATACTTCGTTTGAGGAAGAGCACGAGTCAACTCTCCTTCCCCATACACCGTCCCCCTCAGTAAATTAAAAGTGCTAAAAGAGTAATACCCATTTGGATACATTCCCGCTAATGATCCGGGTAAAAAGCAGTCGCACTTCTTTTGTCTTTGTTTTTCTCAAATTCACCTAAAGTGTCGAACTACGGTGACACAGCCCCTTAGTCCAATTGTAAAAGGGGAACGTAGGCGGCCATCATTGGTTCGGTCTAAAAAACAAAAAAATACAATAAGCATCAATTGCTTGTGTTTGAAAAACTCTTTTCATTTAACCTACAAATTCATAACGGTTAAAACATTCTTTGATGAGTTCAAGCACGGTCAACTCTTGACTCGCTACACGCTAGCAAAACTACAATAAAACATTAATCAATTAATGTGTGCGCAATGACAATGGGTGGATACTCACGGACGGCAAGGTCAACCTAGTTTCCCGAACTTGGTCCTTCATCCTTCCTTCCCTTCCCTTTTCCCCGGCGAGTGTTCTTCACCTTCACAGGAAAAATTCCGGTAGGCCTTCTACCTGGCTCGGGGACTCTTCCCGACGCCTCCGTCAAACCCTGTGGTGCATCAACGCGGCCCTTTCTCTAGCTCTGTCTCGAGTCGCCTCGCTTCGAGCCATCATAACGGTGCTTTGATTGGCCTCCCGATCGGCATTTGTCTCATAATCGGCCGTGGCATCGCCGATACGATTCCCGGGGTTAGCCCTTGCTTGTCCTCCTCAAGGTCGAGCATCCGGGTGATCGGCACCCAACGGCTCACTCCGTCTCCACAAGATAGCCATCTGTGTCTCCCTATACACTCTTCGTACCGGTTCGAATCTGCGTCGACGAACAGTGCCCTCTCTCCCGGTGAAAGAGAACCCTGGCGGGAAAGGACGCGTATTGCCACCACGGGTGATCGGCAATAGCGTCGAAGGATCTTCCATCCGCGAGATCCCACCTCGAAGGTAGCGGCATAACTCGAGATCGGTCGGTGGCTTTGCTCCGGCCCGTCTTGTCGCGAGAACCAATGATGGAATATAGAAAGACGTGCGAGACGGCCCGGCACTCGACGATCAACGGACCCTCTGAGCGGTCCTGCAAGTCTGTAACTTCCAATGGGGAACCCACCATCGCAAGTGATGCGTGCGGAGTCGGCCATCAGGCTCCGGCTCGGCTGATCGCCCCTATCACCGGAAGGGCGTCGCGAGAAAGGACCAAGCGTCACGGGACATTGGCACCTCGGGCATCATCTGCGGCCTCTCCCTCAACCACATGGTAAGCATAGCGGGACTCCCTCCCCACATGTATCGGCTACCGGTCGCCATCCGGCCTATGCCCGAGGAACGTCTCGCCCAAGACCCGGCGGCACGATGTCTCCCCACTCCGGCCTTTGCCTCACCGGGTCCGGGACCTTTGTGATGGCACACACCCGAGACGTGAATGTGAACGAGTAGCAATCGCGCCTGAGCAAACGCGTCCCACGAAAAGACGCTCCCCTCGGCTCAGGCAAATCTTTCGGGCGGTCCCGAAATGTCAACATAATCGGTATCTGTATCGGCATCCCGTATGCTTCTCCGGTAGAGATACCAAATAAAGACACTAGCTTCTCAACGGTGGCCATGCCACCGGCATACGGAAGAACTAGGCTGTTCCGTCTCGGGTCCTCCCAGAATGGCCCGAAAATCTTCAAACGTAGGAGTGACTTCGTTGTACGAAAAGTTGTACACATTCCTCCGTGCGTCCCGGAACCGAGACGCGGCTCTCAAAGATCCCAATCGGCATGAGCTCCTTGAAAGCCCAAACAGATTTAATCCCGTAACAACCTTCGAAAAACCCTTTGTTACGCCTCGTGTGGTTCCGTACCCACGGCGAAAGTTGTCCAAATATCGCTCTTGCATCAGAGACGATAACTTGGGAAAGGGAGCCATGAAAAATGAAGGGAACCTTGGAAGTTTGAGAGAATTCGGCGAGAATGATCAAAAACTATGCGCGATTTCTTAAACAATTGCAAAGTGAACGCGCAATTTAAAGAATCTGGAAATTCACTCCAAGTCCGTGGGACTCCTCTGCGATTGACTTGGTCAACTCTGCGACCATTGCCCCTAAATTGGAAACATTTCCAAACAACTCCTGTTCACCCTTTAAAAAACTGCGTCTTGCCCATGGTTTCATTCAACCAATATCGGTATCCCTTCCGCCCAGGGCTCGTGCAACGGTGCAAATAATTAATAATTAGTGCATACATGCTTAATTTTTGACCCGTTCAATTTTTAGTGCATTTCTCATTTTATTTATTTTTGATTAACCTACTTCCTTATTTGCCAAAAATAACAGAAGGTGATCACAAAATAAATATGCGAAATACAAGTTCCGCCCCACGGGCGCCTTTTTGCAAATACAGTTCAAATCAAATTTGTTACTGACAAATACATGCATTTTGTCTAAATAAAGCGGTAAAGAAAGAAAGCGATAAAAATAGGACTACTGCGAGTCCTGCTCGTCATCCGTGCACTCGATGTCTTGCTCATGCATTGCCGGATCCGTCGCAACGAGGAACTCGCCAAATTCCTCCCGGTAGGGAATAGGCGAAGGGCCTCCTCGGAGTACGCGAACTCGAGGACTCCCCCTCTCGCGCCCGAGTGCGCGAGAAGAAGGAGCTCCCAAATCCAGCCGTTCCGCCCGCGGGCGGCGAACCCCTGTGAAAAGTCCTCCCCACCGTTTGTGGGAGCGAGGCGAATCTCTCGGCCTAGAAGGCCCCCGATCACGGACATCCACGCTCCTCAGGAGGCGCACCGCATGAACTCCACGAGTCTCCTAGCGTAGGCGGACCACCCGTCCACCGGCCTCGTAGGCGTCGTTGTACGTACGGCCGGACACTGCGAACCGGGAAAGTCATCGGAAGACAAGCGAGAAAGTACGGATGCAACATTTGCGAGAATACTACTATCAAATGCAGAAAATCAGAAAGGTGCTCACCGAAGCATTGGGGTCAGCCCTGTATCGTGGTCTCGGCTCGGCGGGAGCGGGATCACAAGTCGCTGCGCGAACCATCCGGCCCCTCGTACGCCGGCCTAGCTCGTGGGACCGGAAAATCTCGAGGACCTCCGGGGACCTCGCCCTCTCTATCTTTGCACTGCGGGCTCCTCGGCCTCATCCTCAAGAAAACATCATAGGCGGCCCCGCTATGATGTACTCGGTGTAGTACACGCCACTGTATGTACCCCTCCGGCTCCTCCGTCGGCATCTCCAGGGATGCTTTGCATGTACATAGGAGGATCCACCGGCACCAAAGGAAGGGACCCCGCCTATGCGACGAGTCACCCTCTCCCCGGATACATGGCGTCGCGGTGAAGTCCCACCGGGAGCTTCCTCCGCCGTGTAGTCTCGCTAGCAATACTGAACGGCGACGGCGTCAAACCTACTCCACCAAGTCAAGCTGGATCCTCTCGAGAGAACTCCCGGTTCGGTGCACGAGACACCTCCTCGTATGACACTCGAGTGCCCAACTCTCGAAGAGACCGCCCTCTTCGCTTTCTTACGCCAAACCAACATGGCGGGGAACGAGGGAGTCGGTACGGCTCCTTGATGTCCCAATCCTGCGGGTGAACACCTCATAGCACCCGGACACGCGAGAGAATGGAAAGTTATGTCGGCTACAAGCGAGATACATACGAGTACATAAAAGAGGCAAGGAAGAGAAAAAGTACGTAAACTTACATCCAAGACGGGCGTGAAGCGGCTAAAGGAGTGCTCCTCTCCCCGCGAGAACTGTCCGAGGGAATGATAGAGCTCGGCCGATCCGGCCTCCCCACGCGAACCCCTCACGGCATCCAAGTCTATCGGCGACCCGAGCGAGAGGGAAGTGACGGGACGTGTCGAAGTCGGGAATAAAGTCGGCGACGGCGCAAACCAAAGGAACCCTCGAGCCGGGCGCTCCGCGGTCATCCTCGAGGATCCGGCCCGGATAATCGGCGACGCCCGCCTCCGAGATGCCTCTCCATCGGCACATGCAGAATGCCTAAGCCCCTGGCATCGGTAATATCAAAACCCAGCAGCCCAGACAACTGCTCCGGGGTGTAACCATCAACCCACACCAGCGTGTTGCCATAAGTCGGCAACCCAGTGATAGCGGCAAAATCCGTGGGAGTCACCGTCGCCTCCCCCCATCTGAAATGGAAAGTGTGGGTCGTATCCCACCAATACTCACTCAGAGCAACATACATGGACCTGGCCCTCGGCGTATCGGTGTCGCGGCCACGGCAGCGATGAACCCGGCCCGGCCGGAGTCAAGCACCGGTGCCGCGGACTCCTCTCTCCCTCCCGAGCCCCGTTCGGGATAATATCCCACAATGCTCGCACCGCCTCAAAAGCACCCCGACTCTTCTGGTTGTGGGTATTAACCGTCCCTCGCCCCTGCAGGTGAACAAGGCAAAAATACGTTAAGCACAGAAGCAACGTCAACAGAATGCACCAACGCGTGTCAAAAGGATGCAATGCAGATACGGTTCTCATTCATTTCCTACGTATATTCCCATCATTTCGAAAACTCCGTCGAATCCGGAACTTTCAAAATCATTTCGAAAACTCCGTCGAATCCGGAACTTTCAAAACATTTCGAAAACTCCGTCGAATCCGGAACTTTCAAAACATTTCGAAAACTCCGTCGAATCCGGAACTTTCAAAATCTTTCGAAAACTCCGTCGAATCCGGAACTTTCAAAACATTTCGAAAACTCCGTCGAATCCGGAACTTTCAAAATCTTTCGAAAACTCCGTCGAAACCGGAACTTTCAAATCTCTTTCGAACTTCTCAAAAATTTACTCCGTCCCGAATTAAAGCTACTTTAATTTTGGAAAATGCATCTAGACATGGAATTTTGCAACCAAAATTTTTATGTCATCTACCCATAGTGTCAATTGAACTACATCCTAGTCAATTTCGACAACAATTCATGGCAAAGTCAAAAGCCCCAATTCAAGCACCAAAATCCCTAAGTTCATTCCTAAACAAATTTCTAACATTTAAAGAATGCACATTCTTAAAATTAATGGAATTTGTAGGAAGCTTACTTGTCTCTTGATCCCTTCCTTGGAGTTGTGTCTATCCCTCGCCGGATAAAACTCCGCCGGATTCAATGGGTGCACAATGGTTCGAATGGTCCGAACCAATCGAGTTCTTTCGTCATCGGTCCTTCCGTGGCGAGCCATTGGTCCCAAATCACCTTCCATAGCGATTTTCCTTCACAAATACGAGCAAACCTTGCAATTTGGGTTGGATTTTCTCTCCTCTTTTCTCTCCTCCTCGTCGGAATTAATGGAAGAAAATGGCCTCTCCTCCCTCGGCCTCGGCGCTGAAAAGGACATGGTCAAATTCAGTAAAAGTTCGGCCGGACTCTTACTGCACCAGAAATTTTTTTTTGCCACTTTGGCCCCTCAGCTTTATGCAGTTCCAATTTTACCTCTTTTGGCCCCCCAAAAGTATAAAATTTCCCCAGTTAGACATTTCTAACACCCCATCCCCCGAGGATAAATTCCCAGTTAGTTTTCACTAACGCTCGTCTCCAGACGTTAAAATTCCTAATGGTTTTCACCATCACTTATATCCTTAATCGCGACCTTTCACGGTCCGATCCCATATCCTCAATCGCAACCTTTCACGGTCCGATTTCAAGTCTTAATTGCGACCTTTCACGGTCCGACTCAAATCCTCAATCGCGACCTTTCACGGTCCGATTTCAATTCTCAATCGCGACCTTTCACGGTCCGATTTCAATCCTCAATCGCGACCTTTCACGGTCCGATTTCAATTCTCAATCGCGACCTTTCACGGTCCGATTTCAATCCTCAATCGCGACCTTTCACGGTCCGATTTCAATCCTTAATTGCGACCTTTCACGGTCCGATTTCAATCCTCACCCGCGACCTTTCACGGTCCGATTTCAATTCTCAATCGCGACCTTCCACGGTCCGATTCCAATTCTCAATCGCGACCTTTCACGGTCCGATTTCAATCCTCAATCGCGACCTTTCACGGTCCGATTCCAATCCTCAATCGTGACCTTTCACGGTCCGATTTCAATCCTCAATCGCGACCTTTCACGGTCCGATTTCAATCCTCAATCGCGACCTTTCACGGTCCGATTTCAATCCTCAATTGCGACCTTTCGCGGTCCGATTTCAATCCTCAATTGCGACCTTTCACGGTCCGATTTCAATCTCAATCGCGACCTTTCACGGTCCGATTTCAAACGGTCAATCCCGACCTTCGCGGCCCGACCTCCCTTCTTCTATCAAGACCCTCGCTGTTCGTCTTTTCGGCAACAGCAATAAGCCCGAACCCCAAGGCACGAACGCCTTGCAACAATCCCTCTTCGGCCATCCTCGTAAGCCCGAACACCTTTTCACTTCAGCAAGTGAACATTCATCTCTCCGGCCGCCAGTCGTAAGCCCGACCGTTCCACTTCAGTGGCCATCAAGGTAAGCCCGCACAACAATCCCTCTTCGGCCATCAAGGTAAGCCAGAATGCTCATCCCCAGCAGGATTCTAAAGAAGAAATGTCAATACCTTCGTGTTGTTAATAACGCCAGTTTAACACAACCGTTCCCCTCATTGTCTCCTCATCCCCAGCAGGATAAACCTGGCAACAGCAATAAGCCCAGCACCCAAGGCACGAACGCCCTCGTCAGCATCGCAACTCCGGTTTGAGGCGCAACACGCCCTCGTATGATTCATCAACTCTGGTCTGAGGCGCCACACGCCCTAGAAGGTTTCAGAAGTCCCAGGTTCAGACGCCTCCCAACAGTCTCCATTCAGGTACAGGTACCTCGCGAATGGTCTCATTCAGGTTTAGACGCCTCCTAACATGTCTCGCTCAGGTCAAGGTCCCCATGCGCGGCCCTTGCCCCCTTTCGAACTATGATCGGCTTGATTCCCGCTCGGGATACGTAGGAATCCTTTTCGCTAAGGGTCCAGCCAGCTGACCGCCCAGGTCTCTTTCAAAGTAAGGCATCCCGATTTGGATCCTTATCTTTTTCAATGACCCCACCTCCTTCGGAAGTGACGTCGGCGAGGGCTAAGCTGTAAGTACCCAAATTCGGATCGTCCAAATCCGTCGGAAAGTTATCCGAAATCCGTTAGCGGCCCGCTCCCGGAGTTAACGGAACTCGTTAAACTCCCGTTCTTTGTGCCAGCGAGATGTCCGGGGCGCCCCGTGCATCCTGACGTCGAAGCGTACTTAACACGTGTAATCTCACGTAAAAGTCTGGCTTTCCCTGAAACACGCACTTTCCGGCACTTTAGGGGCATTTCGGACATTTTCCGGACTGTTATTTTAAAAAACGGACAAAACCGGGACCGGGGAACGAACTCCCATAAGGCTGGTGACTCAGAGGGCACGTGGCAGCCATGCCACCTCCCTCTAGTCACTCTTCAATCACAAATCAAGGCCAAAAGACCAAAATACCCCTGATTTGCAAGCCAAGTCCGGCCAGACTCCCTGTGCACATTTTCTGAAATTGCCAGCAAGTCCTTCAAATTCTCAAAATACCACAAAACCCCCTGGATTCAGGAAAAGTCCGTCCGGACTCCTACTGCATTTTTCACCTATAAATAGAAATGGCTGTCAAAGCCAAAAAGAGAGAAGTTTTACCCCAAAAAATCACCACCCCCTCGGCCCAAACTGGTTTCCACCCCTTCCGAGCTTCCGTTCTGTCTCGATTCGCGTGAAACCTTCGTATTTCGATCAAATACGCCCCTTACTACTTTGAAACAACCTTTCGAACCACTTTCCGTGTCCCGTACACACCTTCCGAGCCAAAGGAGTCGACCCTAGCCATAGGTATAACTCCCTCTCTCTAAATCTCTCGTTTCGTCTCGGTTTAAGCGCCAGTCGCTACAACCGTTTCGAACATCGTTATCGAAATGTAGACGCCTCCGTCTAACGGGGTCCGATACGTTTTAGCCCCTCGATCCTCTTCTCTTTCCGTAAGAGAAGTAATCACGGGTTAAAACGGCGTTCCGACCCCGTTCCGTTTACTTTTATTGTCATTTACCAATTCCGGATCGATCGATCCGTTGATCGTTATTTAATTTCTGTCATTTACAAATCTGAGCCGTTTGGCCTCGTTGATCGTCATTTACAATTCCGAGCCGATTGGCCTCGTTGATCGTCATTTACAATTCCGGATCGTTTGATTCTGTTGACACTGCTTTAAATACTGTCATTTACAAGTCCGACCCGTTTGGATCGTGATAGTATTTACTTTTCAAAGTCCGAGTCACAACCCGATTCGTTGATCGCATATCATTTAATACGCATTTTTCCCGTAAAAATCGTTAACAATGTAATGCCCGGTTCAAAACCGGAGTTCGTCCGTCGAACTCTCTTTCAAAACGCGCGACATGACGTTTGGCCCCCAAACGCTCATCTTCAAACTAAAAGCCGCCATTTGACACCTAAAATCATTTAATACGCATTTTTCCCGTAATAATCGTTAACAGTGACTCGTCCGGTTCAAAAACCAGAGTTCGTCCTTCGAACTCCTTTTCAAACTCAAAATCGACGTTTGCCACGCAAACGCTCATTTTCGTCTCAAAATCGACGTTTGCCACGCAAACGCTCATTTCAAACTCAAAATCGATGTTTGCCACGCAAACGCTCATTTCAAACTCAAAACCGACGTTTGCCACGCAAACGCTCATTTTCGTCTCAAAATCGACGTTTGCCACGCAAACGCTCATTTCAAACTCAAAATCGACGTTTGCCACGCAAACGCTCATTTCAAACTCAAAACCGACGTTTGTCATTCAAACGCTCGTTCTTTCAAACAAAGTCACCTAATCAACGTTTGACATTCAAACCAAGATTAAGCTTATCATTCAAGCCCCCATTTCAAAACACACACACACACATACACGATTTCGAGAAAGGTAGAAAGACTCGTCATGCGAGGCATTTCGGGCGATCTCGTAATACTCTACCCGAAACGTAACTTGACCTCCGAACCTAACAATCTCTGGTACTAAAAGCTTTTTACTCGTTTTTGCTGCCAATAAAAATGATCCCCCTCTTCAAAGCCTTTTCCTAAGTTTTTGCTACCAATAAAAACGACACCATTTTCAATAGCCGTTTCTCAACGTTTGGGCTCAAAATACAAAAACCGCGTGGCGACTCCTCATTTTTCCTTCCCATGAAGCGAGGTCTCAGACACCAACCCCCCGCGAAAGACAACCGCGTTTCCCGCCCCCGCGCAAAATCCCAGGTAATTTCAGAATCGCTACCGGAGCCCATGCTTCTCGATCTATGGGTCAGCTAGCTCCTCAACCACAGTCTAGTGGGCCCATACAGTCTGGTGGGACAAGCCAATTTGCAGTTCCTCAGTGGGGACATAATCAGTATGGAATGTCTTCCCATAGTTGGGGGTACCTTGGAATGTCGCAGCAAGTTGGGATCCCACCGCAGTTTGGAACTGATCAGCCCGGGCCTTCACAACAATAGTTCAGAGTACCGCAGCAATAATCTGGCATGCCACCACCGCAGTTTGGTTCAGGACAACAGTCAGCAGTCCCTCCTCAAAATGATGCTGGTCCCGCAACTCTTGGCGCCTCGCCAGCCTCCACAAACCCATTTCTCACTCAAGGTCCAATGGGTCAGCAAGCCCCCATCCCAGTTTCATCTGAATCACCGGGACCGCATTATCCTCCCGATTATACACCATCACCGCAACCAGGCATGCAGTTCAACAACCAAGGACCACAGCCCGCATTTAAGCCTACTTATGAGTCTCACCCCGGGAACCCGAGCTATCCAGCCACCTCAGGTCTGCCACCACCCTCTTTGCCAATTGAAAATCAGAAGCAAGCCGTTGGGTTGTATCCCTTTGCCCAGGCTCCTACTCACCCTCCTCAGGGAAACTTAGGCCAAGGACAGGTTTTCACCTATGTCCCCGGACCGGCCATACCGTCTACTAGTGTGCCGCCAATGGTAACTCCTCCCTCCATCTCAGTCACTGGCTTGAATGCTCCGGCTCCACCATTGGACCCTCATATGGCTTGGTTCGTGGAACAACACAAGAAAATGAAAGCGCAGATTGCCGAGCTGACAGGAAAGAAGGCTGCCCTCCGGCCCACAGATCCTGATTCTATTGTGCCTTTACCCCACAAGTTCGTGATGCCTAGCTTGGAACTGTTTGATGGAACTGACTGTCCAAAAACCCATCTGGACACCTACACCCTAGCTATGAAAGCCAAAGGGTGCACGAACCAACAGCAGCTGACTGATTACTTCAGCCTCTCCTTAAAGCTGGGGGCTCTAAAATGGTTCTTCCGGTTGAAGCCCGAGTCCAGGGCCACTTGGGAACAGATCACCAATGCCTTCACCGAAAAATACAAAGCCAACCTGGAATGGGAGACAAATCGGGTAGACTTGCA
Source organism: Adenophora triphylla var. japonica (assembly GCA_022495995.1). NCBI lineage: Eukaryota > Viridiplantae > Streptophyta > Magnoliopsida > Asterales > Campanulaceae > Adenophora > Adenophora triphylla. Next base: position 16,091 of record JAFEMH010007364.1, read on the forward strand.
AACAACTATGCAATGCCCTGATGAGAACATTGGTGACTTTTACAAACGTTGGAACCTTAAGTTGAGTGAAATGGCCATTCCTCATTCTGATGAAGAAAAGTTGGACATCTTTCAGTCATGTTTGAAGCCTCACCTAAGAGCATCCCTCAGCAATTTCCCCTATCCAGATCTGCGTGCCATGGTCAGCTCTGGGGCTAATTTTGAAAAGGCTTACAATCAGTAACAAGCCACTACTCCTACTTTCCGGTACCGAGCCACTACTTCTAATCCTACTCCTGCCCAGCCCAAGGGCAAAGAAGCTGTTAACTTTGCCAGACAGAATTGCAACAATGCCACTCCTTTCGTGCCTAGGAAAGTCGAGATGCCCAAGCCTCAGAATATAAAGTTCAGTAACTTCGGAATGCCCCTGAGCGAAGTTTTCAGAGGACTGGTCAAGGAGGGTTTGATTCGGCCTTTGGACAATTACCAACCCAGGGACCCCAGCATCCATTTAGACACTACTAAACACTGTGCTTTTCATCAGTACCACGGGCACCTTACTGACGATTGTATAACTCTAAGGAAGGCTATATGAGGGTTAATTGAAAAGGGAAAGCTAGAGGTACTCGAGGGGCCCAATACAGTCAACAATCCATTCCCTAGGAATAACAACAGGGTGAACATGATTGAGATCGGAGAGCCCTCTCGCGCCAAGGAAAATTTGGATGATGAGCTAACCAGGGAAGCAAACGAGGACTCCCAAATACCCATGATTAACCTTGTCGAGGATCCTGAATTCAGATTCCCTCTCAGCCTTAAGAATGAGGGACAAGCTAATTCCCCCTGGTCCCACGTTAGCAGCTCCTTGCACGAATATGAAGCTCGCTACTTCTCAGAGGAAGGGATAGCTGACACTAGAGAACTGGGGCCATTTATATCAGACTATGAAAAGACCATTTACACAAGATGGCTAGAGCACTCAAGAAGGATTGAACAAGAGAGCTTCAGATGGGCACCCATATTAGGGCTTATTAGTAAAGAGGCCGAAGAGCACCTCAAACTAATACACTTCTGCAAAATGGTTCTGGGAGAAGCCGAGTACAGTCCTGATAATAGCGAAGGTGAAGGATCAGATGAGGAGGATTGCTTTCATATCCTGCCCGGAGTCAAATATGTACCGCCACCTCTCACTCTTCCCCCGCAGTTCCTAGGAGGGAAAGCCGAGTTGCAATTGCCACTTCCAGCATTGGGGGCCCACGACAAATTCTGTGGCTGTACGTACTTGTCTTCCCTTGATAACAATGACCGACACTCTCTCTTAGCAGAAGTTCGAATAGTATGGGATGATGATTCTGATGACAATGATGATGACTCTGATGACAGCGATGACGACGACAGCGAAGAATCAACTGAGGCCCAAGACCCAGAATCGGCTTGGAACGATCACGCCGAAAATGACCACATGAGTACCGGACACAATGGGTGGTTATCGGCCAGTGACGATGAAGAGCCGCCAGAAAATGCGGATGAGGAACCAATAGAAACTGAGCCCCTCTCAAGATGAGTCTGTGGTCAATGCCCAAATACATCAGAGGATGAGGAGCAGCCAAACCCATCTGAAGAGGAATACGGATCTGAGATTTTGGAGCACAACGTCCCCTACGGAAGACTAGTAGGCGAATGGAGAAATTTCATTGAAGCACTGGTCGAAAAGGCAAGCTTTCAGCCTCCAGCGAACGATGAGTTTGTAAACGTCATTGGATCTATTTCTTCCTCCCCTAGAATGGACGGCATCACTGCTGTGAGAGTCACTGCTGAACCTCTCGAGCACATTGAGTGCCTGGAATCGCTAAAAAGGGTTATGGATCTGGAAGCCACTCCAATTGCCTTCATACCCATGGACCCACATGACGCCTTTTTAGTAGCCCCGATACCCAGAAATGGACCCCGGGAACTCCTCATTTGGACTCAGGTGTTACGAGCTACCACTTTGGGCTATACAAACGGGCACTATTAATCCTTCACTTGTGGTTGCCCAGCCTGCAAAAATGAGAGGAAGATGGTGTACGATGAGATGGAAGCCGACGGTCGGAAAATTGAAGAAACTTCAGGGGACGACGACGTAACCGAAGACATAAAAGCCATGGATTTTCCTGGGGCTGAATATGTAGATGTCGTGGAATTCAACACTGCCTACCATGCTTTGGGGAAGGGATTCTCGAGCATCCGATCTAAGCAGATAGTTGAAAATCTGTTAGAGAAAGGAAGACTGGCTCCTATCCTCCCCAATGAGAAAGTAACCATCGTCAGGTCAACCCCGCCCGAAGGCAAAGTAACAATCCTCGTCAGGATTACCAAGGAAGAAGTCACTTTTCTCGAATGTATCTCAGCTCTGAGAGAGGTCTTGGACACCGGCATGATACCTGATGCTCCTCCCATACAGAATGCCATAGTAATCTCTAGCGCTGAGTATTATAAAAGGCAGGGGGGACTGCTGCAAAAAGCCAAAGACGTAGGGGAAAATCCACCAAGCCCTGGAGATAATAGTTCCTGGTGCATGCTAACCGTGGGAAAGCTCAAACAAGCATGGGACAATGCAGACCATAATCAGGATGAATCGGAAGATGCCCTAGCTCTGTGGGCCATCCAAGGAACAATGGCGCAACCCCAGGTTCAGAATCCCGTAACTTGGAGGCAATTCGGAAGGCTGCCCAGTCAGAAGCCAGTAATACTCAATATCCCCAAGCTCAGCCCCTCACCATTGCTAAGCTCCGAGAAACTTGCAACAAAATCAGTCAAAACCGGTGGTCAGTTGCTAAGCAAGCCCCTCCGTTGACCTTAGCAGCATTAAAAGAGTCTTGTAAAGAGGCAATAGATAAGCTAGAGGGAGAAGTGAACCTATTGACCAGATCCGGGCAGATCCACCAGGGTAATCCCAAGACAGAAAAGAAGTCAGCAGACCAAGAACCCAAGGAGAACCGTAACCCTTATGCCAAGACAGCTGAAATTCCAGACCCCGAGAAAGAGGATCCTGTACTCACTCAGTTGAAACAAACTCAAGTTAACATCTCTCTATGGTCTTTGCTCACCTCATCTTATCCCCACAAGCTGAAATTGGAGGAAAGTCTGGCTCGTACACTGGTCCATATTGATGCTACCCTTGACGACGTGGTGCAATTAATTGGGAACATCCACTATGGAAATGAAGTCACCTTCACAGACCTCGATCTCCACCAGTTCAGACCGATCATAATGAGCCCCTCTTCATCACAGTCCAGCTAGATGAATGGCGCCTCCCTCGGGTCCTAGTTGACAACTGGTCTGGGATGAACATCCTCCCGGCAAAGATCATGAGCCTGCTTGGCATCAAGCCCACATATCTGAAGTCTTCCTCCATTACAGTCAAGGCCTATGACTCAACATTCCGTACAGTACTTGGGGCTGCTACTTTGAACTTGTGGTTCAGCAAGAAGATGATACCCGTAGAATTCCAAGTCATTGATATCCCAATCACCTTTAATACTCTTTTGGGAAGACCTTGAGTGCACCAAGTCAATGGGGTCGCTTCAAGCCTCTATCAGTGTGTGAAGTTCGTTTCAGAGGGGGACCTAACAACCATTTATGGAGACCTAGTCACTTTGGAGGGCACTGACACAGGTGGAATACCTATCCTGGAAATCAAGCATGATAAAGACGGTTTCATGATGGCCGGCTTCACAGTCGAATCTCCTAAGGCTCAAGTGTGCAATGTGGATCTGACTTTCACACGAGACAAAATCCCTCCTGTCATGAGAATGATGAGAAAAATGAACTTCCTGCCTGGTCTGGGTCTTAGGAAGCGCCTGTAAGGGACTTACAAGGTCATTGAAGTGAAGGAACAGAAAACTCGCCATGGCCTGGGATACAATCCAACCTCAGAAGTCAATGGGGTCGCTTCAAGCCTCTATCAGTGTGTGAAGTTCGTTTCAGAGGGGGACCTAACAACCATTTATGGAGACCTAGTCACTTTGGAGGGCACTGACACAGGTGGAATACCTATCCTGGAAATCAAGCATGATAAAGACGGTTTCATGCTGGCCGGCTTCACAGTCGAATCTCCTAAGGCTCAAGTGTGCAATGTGGATCTGACTTTCACACGAGACAAAATCCCTCCTGTCATGAGAATGATGAGAAAAATGAACTTCCTGCCTGGTCTGGGTCTTAGGAAGCGCCTGTAAGGGACTTACAAGGTCATTGAAGTGAAGGAACAGAAAACTCGCCATGGCCTGGGATACAATCCAACCTCAGAAGAGATTGCAAAAGAAAGGGAAATTGGTCGAAAAAGGAGGGAAGCTGTTGCAAAAAAGGTCCCTTTCAGTGGTCCTAAATTTGCAGTCCCCCAAATCCATCAAAGACGTACAAAAATTGATAGGGCGAATAGCAACCTTGAATCGATTCATTTCTAAATCTTCAGAGAAATGCAAGTTGTTCTATGACGTCTTAAGGAAGAATAAATTATTTCAGTGGACGGAACAGCATGAATAAGCTTTCCTTAACCTTAAGAAGTACCTTACATTTTCACCACTTCTAGCCAAGCCAGAACCAGGTAAACCTTTATACTTGTACCTAGCCATCTTAGAAAGCGCGGTAAGTGCTTTCTTGGTTAAAGAGACTCGAGGTGAACAACATCCAGTGTATTATGTAAGTAAATCTCTTATAGATGCGGAAACCAGGTACTCCTCGAGGTGAACAACATCCAGTGTATTATGTAAGTAAATCTCTTCTAGATGCGGAAACTAGGTACTCCCATCTAGAAAAACTTATCCTTGCTCTAATCACTGCATCTACTAAACTGCGTCATTACTTTGAAACACATCATATTATTGTGAAAACTAACTATCCTATCAGGACTGTTATGAGAAGTCCTGAAATGTCAGGAAGAATGGCCAAATGGTCAGTAAAGCTTAGCACGTACGATATTTCTTATGAGCCAAGGAATGCAATCAAGTCGCAAACTCTAGCAGACTTCATAGCTAATTTCAGCTTCGTTCTACAGCCTGAAGTAGAGCAAGAAATACAACATCTTGAAGTAAGAATTCCACGATGACATCTTATCTTCAACATGTTAAAGCTCTCGCAGAATGTTTTGTTAGCTTTTCTTTAAAACATGTACCTCGTGAGGAGAATGCTGAAGCTGACGCCTTGGCCAACTTGGGATCTACGTGTGGAGCCATAAAAATACCAACATTCCAATCATCTATGTTAGATATCCAGTTATTGACCAGCCTAAATAGTGTACCGCTATAGATCAACCAGATACGCCTGTTCAAAATCAATATGCAGATCCAACCGATCATCAAATACTTACAAGATGGAACAATTCCTCAAGATGTCAGGAATCATAGATCATTCAGAATGAAAGTGTCCAGGTTTGTTTTAATAGATAATGTTTTATTCAGGAAATTTGCAATAGGCTTGTACATGAGGTGCTTGGCACCAAGGGAAGTTAGAGACGTATTGAAAGATCTGCACGATGGTGAATGTGGAAACCATTCTGGGGGCAAGTTATTATCGTCCAAGGCCCTTAAGATAGGATACTATTGGCTGACAATGAGGCAGGATGCAATGGATTATGCCTTGAAGTGTGACGCATGCCAAAGACATAGCAATATCCTGCATTAGCCTGCAGAACCTCTACATCCTGTACTTTCATTCATGCAGTAGGGCATGGACATAGTTAGTAAATTACCAAAAGCCCAGAAGGGAGAGTCTTTATGTTAGCTATGACAGATTACTTTTCTAAATGGATAGAAGCGGAAGCTTACGTGAAAGTGAGAGACAAAGAAGTCATTTCCTTCTTATAAAAGAACATCTTGAGCAGGTTTGGTATCCCTTCAGAGATAATTTGTGACAATGGTTCCCAATTCATCAGCAAAAAGACTAGAGATTTTTGCTCAAGATGGAGAATCAAATTGATAACTTCCACACATATGCACCCTCAAGATAATGGTCAAGCTGAGTCAAGCAACAAGTTGATCATCAATAACCTGAGGAAACGTCTAGACCAGAAGAAGGGAAGATGGGCTAATGAGTTACCACTCGTGTTATGGGCTGACAGGATGACATCTAAGAATGCTACTGGGCAAACACCTTACTCATTGGTATTTGGCACTGAAGCTGTGATTCCAGTAGAGGTAACGATCCCAACTGCAAGATATGGATTATTAACACAGGATGACAACAATCAACTCTTGGCCCAAGATTTGGATACAATAGATGAGCTTGGAGACATAGCCAAGATTAGGATGGCATCCTATCAACAAAGGATAGCCAGGTCGTACAACAAGAATGTAAGGGTAAGAAGGTTTCAAGTTAGGGATTTGGTGTTGAGAAAAGTGTTCCAAAACACTAGAGAGTCAAATGCGGGTAAACTAGCTCCAAAGTGGGAAGGTCCTTATCTCATTGATGCTGAAGCCGGGAAAGGTGCATATTGGTTTTGGTTGTCCATCCCAGATGGTGTCAGGATACCTAGAAGTTGGAATGCAATACATCTTAAGCAGTACTACATGTAAGTCAAAATTATTTAGAATTTTGATAAGAAAGGTACGAGCCCTCACTTACATCTTCTTAAGAATTCTTCTCTTGTTTATTTTATTTAGAAAAAACCCTTACTGACTTAAGCATCGGAGGGGTGTTAGCTAAGCTAACACCCAACCCTAACATGTTCCTATTTTGCAAGATGAAAAACCTTCAAATGTCTCAATCGAAGGAACACCTGGAACAACCAGTTGACATCCTGAAAATGAAAGTTAAAACTTTACCTAATAATGAAAGGTACACAAAACTTTTTTCACGCTTGATAGCAATATGTATCATGTATCTAAGACTCTGATCCAAGTATCGACTGGGTGCACAATTTTCACCCTTAGTTTAAAAGTAAGACTTAATTCATCTTGGTGTGCGAGTAGTTATGTCTTACATTTAAATCAAGTCGTGAACAAAGGATTGTAACATTATACATGTTACCAAAAGATCATAAGATTATGACATTCCTACATGCCATCATCAACCTGGTTATAACATAGTTACGTGTTATCTTTACATCCAGTTATAACACAGTTACGTGTTATCTTTACATCCTGGTTATAACACTGTTACGTGTTATCTTTACAGCTGGGTAATAGCATTGTTACATGTTATCTTTACACATTGGTTGTAACATTGTTACATGTTGTCTTTCCAAGTTGGTTATAACATTTGCCTGTTATCACAAACCATATGGTTACAAAACTATTTTGTGTCATCTTATGTTCATAATATATAGATAGTTCTAAGAATAAATGCACCGATAGGTTCAAAATACCGTCATAGTGAGAAAAAACCTAAGGTTATCTTAAGAGTTTATAGAGTACTTAGGAGCACCCTGCCAAAAGACTGAGATGCTGGACCAACCCAACACCTTCAAAACAAATGTACTGACTCTTATGAGTCCATTACAAACCAAAAAATTGTTCTAGGGGACATCCCCCTCGTCAAATAAAATAAAAAATTATTTTTTCAGATTCCTGCTGCAGGTACATTGGCTACTTCACTTTCTTTCTTGCCCTCTTCTTTTGCTTGCCTTGATCAGTCACCTTGACTTCCTGCACTCTGGAACTGACTTCACCAACATCAGGAGCCTCAATGAGGAACACATTCAAGATAGCCACTTCATCCGCAATCTTCCAGTTGACGTTCTCTCATAATTTCAACCATGCACTCCATCACAGATTTGCTCGCATCCATCATGTAACATTCCTTCGCCCCTTCCAGTTCCTTGATATGTTCTTCCTCAACCTTTAACATCCTGGCCGTCAGACTCTCAAGATCTTCACTCATCTTAATAAGTTTGCTAGCCTGTTTCTTCACTTGATCTTCAGCCTTCGTGGCTCAAAAGGCTTCAAACTTATGCTTCTGATCAAGGATTTTGATCCTATCATCTCTGATCTCTATCTCCCTCAGCAAAAAGGCCACCAAATTCGTGGACTGCGTTGGCAACAGGTTGTAAGTACGCCAATCCAATTCGCGACCTTTCCAGATGCATTTTAATATGATAAAATTGCATTTAGGGGCGTTTTGGTAAATTCTCGAACCATCCCGAGACTTCCGGAAACATTTCATAAGTTTCATGTGAAGGAAGTACTTTTTTGTACTTTGCTCAGGCTAAGGGACCTAAAAGGAATAAATCTGTTTGGACTTTTTTAGGAATTATCCAAGAATGTTCCAGAACCAGATTTGGTGCCAAAAACGGTTATGGTCACCTTGTGTCACGCGACAAGTCGAGGCATGGAAAGTGGTTACATTACGTCTTGCGACACAAGGCTACCATGGACTGCAGCTATAAATAAGACCCTACCCCTCTCAGTTTCGGGTCCGAATTTGAACCTCCCAAAGTCACTCTGCCAAAATTCATTCAGAAAACCTCTCTCTCTCCTCCTTCCTCATCAATTCCCTCATCAATTCCCTCACTTCTCACCTCTCTTCAACCCATTTCCTCTCCTTCTTCACCATACACTTCAGATCCTCCAATTCAGCCCTCAGTTCGTGCTCAGATCTCCATTTAGAAGTTGAATTGAAGACTCCTACACCTAACTTGGTGTAAGAGTTGAGGACTACAAGGGTAACTAGTCTCTCCTTCTCTCTCTCTCTCTTATCTACTTGCTTAATTATTCTCTCTTCTTCTCCACTTGATAATCAGGCTCCATCTGCCTCAGATTATCAAGTGGCAACTGCAATCTCTCTGTTTAAATCATTTGTGCTTTGAGTCCAATTGCTCGCTTATGATGTGATCTACTTAGATTGGCAATTTGGATGTCAAGGGAGTGTGGATCTCCCATATCCACACTCCTTTGATCAATTCGTATCTAATTCGTATTGTTCTTATTGGTTCTGATATAATTGTTGTGTATCTGTTGGATCTGCATCTCATTTTGTGAGGTACCTGCAGATGGTAACCTTATGTCACGCGACACATTTGGACAGGAGGAGTCCTCGTGTCGACGCGACATGTCGTGACCATCCGCAGGACCATTGTTCCAGCTTGTAATTCGTTTTAGTTGGTTATTTTCATATTCGCATATGTTTATGTTGTTTAGTGCCTAGATCTTGTTTTAATTGTAATTTTGTGTTCATATGAAGGTTGTGTGATCTGTTAGTTGTGAGCCTCTGCAAGGTGACCATTGATGTCACGCGACATATTTGGACAAGGGAGTCCTGTGTCACGCGACATAGATGATCCTTTGCAGAGGACCTGATCTCTTTTGTAATCTGTTCTTATTGATGTAAAGGGATGTGGCCTCCCGGACAATTGGTCTACAAGTTGTAATGATCTTGCCTATTCAATAAAATTCATGTTCATCGCACTTGCATATTATCATTGTTTGCACGTTGTTTTGAATTATTTGGATGTCTAAATTAGAAAGACTCGTCTACGGACGAGGCGTGTTGGGCGAACTCTCGGTTCTTCCCAACACGTAACCTGACCCCCGAACCCGTTCTCTTTCAAAAGGTTTTTCAAAGTGTACCTCTCAAAGCATGGCGTGGCGACTCCTTTATTTATTATCATATTTGGGCGAGCGCACATTCAGTGGCGACTCTGCTGGGGATAAGTGTTTTTGAAAACCTGTTTTTTCGAAAACTAAGAGGGTCATACTTTCGTTCGTTTAGACATCCATTGTATTCATTTTTGTGCATTCTTTATAATCATGTGCGATACATGCATTTTATTAGATCTTACAACTTGTATGCCTTTTGTGTGTTGCTTGTGGTTTTTATGTGTTACTTTACTGGTTTGGTTTCATCCCTTGCCAATGGGGGCAGGGGCTAATCTCAGTTTTGCAGGGTCTGGTTCAGTGACTCTCTTGGTCGTACGACAGCCTTTTCCCATGCTGTTCTGTGTCACGCGACAAGAGTAGTCACTGGACAAGTTTTAGGTTTTGGTTTGAGGGCAGTCCCTTGAATCAAGAGAAAGATTGCTCAGCTGACTGTTGTTCCTTTTTTCTTCCCTGAGAGAGTGTGTGTGTGTGTGTTTTATTTTTGATAAATAAAATAAATAAATAAAATTTTTTTTTTTTGTAAATAAAAGAATATAGTCATCTGCACACTACGTCACATAGCTTTAGAACCCTCGGGTGCGATTGACGGCATCGCGGACGGTGATAATATTCGCCTATGCTTGAGCGCCTAATGTCAAACCCATCCCCCTAGTGCGTTTAGGTGGCACCACACTTAAACCTTACCCACGGTTGGTTTTTGATACAACGTTTTAACTACACCAAAATGAATTGTTTTTGAAATTTCCAATAAGTCTTTCTACCTTCCTCAAAACCCCGCACCTTGTGGGCATGTTGCCAACGCAACATGGTTTCGCGTGAGGACATGTCACTCCCGTGGCATGTCCTAAACGAGAGATCATGCCGCATTGTCACCATGCACCGACGATAGGTAATGCCGGATTTTTCTTGGAAATTCTCCGAGAATACCCGTTATGCTGCCCAAATTTCCCTAGAAATTGGAGCTACTCGTCCGTTCCACATCGTGTTAGGTTTTGATTAGGTATCATCACTTATTATTAATTTCAAATGCAAAACATTTAGTGTAATTTGAACGTTGCGTCCCTAGGTTTCCCCAAGGTATAGTTTGCGTAAATAAAGGATTAGCCTTTCCCAACCGTTCTTAGGATTTAAACCACTGATTTATACTTAAAGATAAATAATTTGTTTGCACGAGTCCGTTCTCTTCGTTTCTTCTCCCTCTCCCGTATTTCCTTTTCTTTCCCTACCTCATAAACCCATATCTACCCTCTGTAGGCGGTGACAAGTTGGGAGCGTGTTCTGGTATTCTATGGTCTTTTGGGTTCCTATCTTCGAAGCATCTGCCGTAAAGCTTTTATCTGTCCCTCTATCCGAGATGTCTGGTGCAAAAGATACGCCATTTACTCAGTCTGGAATTCTCCCTACTTCAGGCCAGCTAGAATTGAATGATCTGTCAGTAGCCGAGTTGCGAGCTGCTCTTGAGGCCTCCATGGTTCGTGAATGTAAGGCTCAATTGCTGGCCCAAATTGCCAATGCCCGAGAGGAAGAGACTCACGCTAGATTTGTGGAAGCAATGCGCATCCGAGGGGTTACGATAATTCGCCACGAAGATGGATCGTATGAAGAAATCATTAAAGCCAGCAGTGTTGATCATGGGAATGGAGATGCAATGAAAGGGGTGAATGAAGTGGGACAAGATAAGAGTCTTTCCCCAATACCTCATACGGTACAAACTCAGATTGAGGATGAGCAGCCGACCCTTGAGGCTTTCAGTTTTCCTAATCAACCTGATGTGAAGAGCCAATACCAGCCAGATTCCCAAGGGCCATGCCATTATTTTACTCAGAAAGGATCACTGCTATTCCACCCTGACCAAGTTCCTTTGCAAGGAAGTGCTCCGCAACCACCATCGAGTTCATATGGCTTCAGCTTGTCACCCCCGCATGATCAGCATTCAGGATCGACCTCATATGTGACTGTGAATCAGGTGTCTTTTATGCCAGCTGTGAACCCTGTCCAGCAAGGGGCGGCAATACCCGTTTCCCCTCCAAAGAAAGTTCAGACAGAAAAGAAGAAAGCGTATTGGGGAAAGGTAGGGATGTCTATGAATAAACTTGTCAAGATCTTGGTGAGAGGAGGTTTGGTTCAGCCGCTAGTTAATTATATCCCTCTTCATCACAATAAGAACCTAGATCCGAGCAAATATTATGACTATCACCAATATTCAGGACATACCACTTATTCATGCATACAGTTGAGGATGATCATCCAGGGGCTCATTGATGAGGGGAAGATCGAGATGGGTCCTCAAGAGGAAGACGGTGTCCAGAGTCATGGTCGGTTCTCACCGTGCAAGAAGCGAGAATTTGATGACTTGGGAATAACAACCGAGGAATCATTTAATGGGTTGATGCGAAGAGGAATGATAAAGCCGCTTGATAATTATCGTCCCATCAAACACAATTCGAATTTGGACCGGAGCAAGTATTGTTATTACCATCAGTATCCCGGTCACACAACCAACGATTGCACCCTTCTAAAAGTGTTGATTCAAAGAATGGTTGATGAAGGAAGAATTGAGAAAGCTCCCCCTAAAGTGGCCGATAATCCTCATCAGCAATTTCAAAGTTTCCCCATGTGAAAAGTCAGTCAGTCAGGCGTCATAGGGTCTTAGATGGTTTTATCTTGCTAGTAGATGTTTGTTTTATGATTTGAGTCTATTACACCCTTGTTATGAGTCTTTTATTTCAATGAATAAAATATTTGTTTCTATTCTCGCTAGACTCGAGACATTACTTGTGCACCCACGTTACATTTTATTGAAATGGTTTTATTCTACATAATCACTTGTGCTGCTCACTGACTAATGCTTTGAAATGACTAATGTTTAAATTGATCAGAGTGAGAAAACCGACTGATATCCCCATCTCGCATCCCATATGCTCACATTTCTTTCATAACCTTGTTGCTCGATGGATTTGCACGGATCTTCCGCGAAATAAGCTAAAGAAGCAATGAAGACTTGATCTCGTTCGGATTATCCGGTAGGGACTGCGGTTGAAACCTTCACCCTTAGGAGAACCATCACCTTACCTTTACCTAAACAATATCCCTTCAATTCAAGATCGGCATATTTGAAACCCATTTAGCCATCTCAAGAAGAAGAGAGACTATCCTTGGGGCTCCCGCGATTCAAAAGAAGCATTGACTGTCTCCAAGTGCAAGAACGATGGAAAGCAATGATCTGCCCTGGGGACTAGCTGAAATGCTCCTCTCAAAGGTAAAATTGAAAAAAAAAGGGAAGAGACAAAAAAATAAAAAAAAAGAGAAAAGATAAGAATAAAAAAAAAAGAAAAAGAAAAGAAAGAGAGCCTAGTCCCCAGCGATTCTCTCAAAAGCAAAAATCGAAGGATCCGGTCATTACTCAAAGGGGAGTCTCAGAGTAAATAAAAAGATAGCACGGATGTCCCTCACCATTACCTCTAACCGATCCCGAGCCATCCTCTCGATTTTAGAGGACATTCCCATTACCCTTGCCTTTGACCAAAGCCAAAAGATTGACCTCTCATTCTTAGAGGCAGCAAAGATGCAATCACAAGATATCCTTCCCTTAGAAATCCCAAACACATACCCAAAAGCCAACCTCTTATCTTTAGAGGTTCAGTCAGCAAAAGGCCTAGCCGACCTCTCGTTTTAAGAGGTCATGATATCCCGAATTACCCAAAGACCGATCGAAACCCCGAGACCCAGCCGCAGTTCCTACCGGATAGCAGTTTCATTCCAATATCGCTGAGATCTAAAACAGATTATTGCTTAAAGCGGAGCCAAATCCATCCCGGCTCAAAGAACCGTCAAGCGAAGATTGTGCAAATTCTATCCGTTCATTCGAAGTTTTATGTGAGCATATTTCATTTCTCCTCTGCAGACACTTGCCGTGGATGTCCCACTGGGGCTTCACATCCGTGTCTCCCATCGACACTCCAAGAGGACATGTTCTTTCGATTCTCAAAAATCCTCGAAAAGTCCTCAGATCCCCGAATTCCAACGTTCATTCTATTCATTCGGGATAAAGCCCGAACTACGGCGACCTGAGCTCCTCCCAAGGAGGGGAACGTAGGCAACCATTGCTGGTCCGGTCGAAATCATAAACATATCTCAGAAAATCTGGTCTCCTCAAAGACCATTCCCATACACTTTCCTCCCTCGAAGTTTTGATTTCTCGATATCACTAGGTTGTCTTCTCATGATTAATTGGAATATTTTCTCATATCGGCTTTGGCGGTTGACTAACCCGAACATTAATAAAGGGTTTTAAGCAGCTTTTTGACCATGACGAATAAGACAGGTTTTCAAGTGTCTCGGTAAGTCTTCTCCTCTACATTTTTAGGACATAGAGCTAAACACTGTACTTTTGTCAGCAGGGGCTTCCATACACTTTTCCCTACCTTGTGACGCTTATACTCTCTCAAAAGAGTCAAACCTAAAGCGAGAAATGTCAAATACAAGTTCGGGAATCACTCCCACCTTTCGGAAAGCATGCCCCTGCACGTAAACACTTCTAAATCTTGTCCGCTGACTGATTGACTGAAGTTCAGAGAATGATCTCCTCTTGGGATACACGGTGTTTTGAAGGCAATAAAACGGAGTGTCAAACTGGGGTTTGGTTAAAGAAGGAGACTGATGGGTTCATTTGTATGAGGACACCGGGGCTGGCTTTTGAATTTCAACCCCCGGGAATGGATTGGTTACTTAAAAAGCTTACTCCATATTGGGGCTACTGAGTCTCATGCTTTAGGCCATTGGAAAAGTTTTGAAATATTGGGAAAGGCTGATTTTGAAGCTCTGCCTGCATGACTTGTTGTGTCACGCGACATAAAGTGTCCCAGCTATTTTGAGTCGTGCGACATCATGTTACCAACACCAGACATCAATGACTTGCAATCTGATCAGTACCAGGGTACGCCCCGACTTGTCTCCAACTATAAAACAACAAAGTCACCCTGCAAATACCATGGGAGGGAGATTCATCTATATAACATCTACACTCACCCTCCATATACAAACCAAACATCAAAAGCCATTCATACTTATGCCTTTATCATTCAAAAAAAAAAAAGAAAAGAAACCCATTCATTGTCATTACCCCAAAAGTGGACTCGTGCAGACCATAAAAATAACATAAGGACTAGCAACAGTATACTGAGTCTAGGAAAAGTTATTAAGTCCTTAGCAAAATAAAAAAAAAGAGAGAGTGTTTGTTCATTTCTTTGCAAGAAAAGGGTACAATAGTCAAAAGAGCAATGTCTTGATGCAAAGGGCTACTCCGAGCCATCGTCCTCAGAAATGTAAGCCCCATCATCATCGTCAGAACTATCATCACTATCAGCATCATCTCTGTCCTCTCCATCTTCACCTCCCTCCTCAGAGTCCGAATCAGCAGCAGGATCATGATAAACAATGGGGTCATCTCGGAAAAGCTCGTGCATAACAGGAATGGTCGCAGTCTCAAGCTCATGAGGATCTCTGGAGGCATCACTATCAGAGCTGGAAGGGCTAGGTGGACGACGACGAGCAGTCTTGGTTCTAGGCAAATGTGTATCCGCAGCAGACATATCAGTCCTAGACCTCTTCCTGCCAGGCAAGCTGAGTGTGGAATCACTATCATCAGAGCTCCAAGCCGAACACCGCTCCCTCAAATAACGGTTGCTCCTCATTAACTGATCGATCATGTCCATGGCTCCAGTATAATGGCGAGCAAAGCCCCAGTAAATGTCAGTTGAGACCTAATGCAATCAAACAAGGGGAGAATCAGAAACCAAGCCAGAATAAGGGACAAAAGATGCGAACATTTCAAAACCATGAAGAAGAAAAACGGTTACTTACAGATCGAGTGCCCTCAGGGAGATGAAAGAATGGATAAATCCGGCTGGTATCGAGAGGGGCCCGCCTCATTTGATCTCCATCCTGAAAATCAACAAAGGGAGGAGGTAAAGGAGCATCTGCAACATACCCAGTAGAAGGGCCCGCACCCTGAACATCCTGCCTCGGAGCCACCTGTGGAGATCTCAACCTCGTCGCCACATAGACCCCGTAATCTCCATCATCCTCAGTATAATTAAATGCTGCCTCCCCCTGGATCAAAGAAGCCACATCCTCCAATTTCCGAGGAAACCAAATGTCAGTCGGAGGATCAACTGGGACTCTAACCATGCTGCCAGGGCTGTGCTGTCTGTAAACTCGCTCTCCCAGATATAAAGCGTCCCCAGATAAGCCTACCAAAAATTTGCGGCACTCAGTCAGATGCAAGGCATGTCCAAGATCAACATCAGCATACCGGTCCCCCCAAGGAAACAATCTTAAACTCCCGGGAGTCCTCCGCAAGCAAACCAGGGTATCAGGATAAGAAGCTGTCACACGCTCCCTGGTGTCCACCGATCGAACCTTCACCCGAGCATCTTTCACCCATCGTCGCATAGCAGGAAACATGGTG
This sequence comes from Adenophora triphylla var. japonica, assembly GCA_022495995.1. Taxonomy (NCBI): domain Eukaryota; kingdom Viridiplantae; phylum Streptophyta; class Magnoliopsida; order Asterales; family Campanulaceae; genus Adenophora; species Adenophora triphylla. The sequence goes on from JAFEMH010007364.1 coordinate 32,111, forward strand.
GCCGGATACGCCTCCCCCACTCGCCAAGCATAACAGCCAATAATCTCATAAGCCCAGACCTAGAAAAGAGAGATCAGAACAAATCAGATTGATAAAAGATGGACAGAAAGAAAATTATGCAAAGGATAGACTCAGATCAGGAAGTACCTCAAAAGCAAAATGACAACAGTTGAAAGACTTAGCCTTCCCCCTGCTAACGTCGTCCAGAGCCAAATACATCTCTGCAAGTCCAGCTTCTCCCCAAGATAAAGTCCCAACAACATCCCAGTCCCGCAAAAGCTCCAACAAAGAGATCAAAGCAGAAGATGTAGCATTGATAAACAACATATAAGACAAACCGACCCAAACAAAAGCCCTGGCCAACCTCAAAGCTCTCAGCCTGTCCTCCTCCATATCCTCTACCTCAGCTGGATAATCCTGACTCTGCTCAACCAACTGACCATGAAGCTCCCCAAGCTCATATCCATTCCCCTTCTTACCCCGGGGAATGAAACCTATCAACTCCAAGAAATACGCCTCGGTGGGAGGCTGCGGATCATCATCGAGAACGGGCTCCTCTAGATACAAAGGCTCATCAGTAAAAGGGAGGCCCGTGATGGCAACAAAGTCGTAAGGAGTGACGGTCGCCTCTCCCCAAGAAAAATGGAAAGAGTGGGTAGTCTCCCACCAAAACTCTCGGAATGCCCTCACAAGCCCTGCACTCCTCTAGGTACCCCCTATGTCCCTCGCCATCTCAAAGAAGTGACCAAGCCTGGCAGCATATATCAAACCTTTAGGCGAGTGCCCTAACTCCTGGATACCTGGCAGAAGATCCCATAACTGACCAACAACCTCCGGGGAGCCCCGGGTACGCAACTCCTGCAGGTAAACACAGCACAGGTATGAATATCCCAAATTCTCAAAAGAAACCTGTCAATAATTTGTTCCTAATTGCAATTTCATACTTTTTCAAGAAAATTAGGGTTAAGGCAATTAAGCAAACAGTCATGATTTCTCATAAACCCATAACTATGAAGCAAGCCCAGAATTTCACGAATGGAAGCTCAAGCAGTTCGAAAAATCAGTTGTTCAAAAAAGCAAAAAGTAAGGGTTTCGAAAAATACCGTGTTTCTCTTTCCCGGTGCAGAGGTATGCTCTCTAAGTTGCGGATAAAAATCTCCTCGCACTGCTTGAGGAACGAAGGGCCTTTGATTCCGTAAAGCATTCTTCCTCTTAGCAGCCAACTGAGCTTGGGAGGGGCCTTTCTTCGTGGGTCGAGGTTTAGGAGGCATGGTGACAAGATCGAAAGCCTAATTGATACCTTAATCTCCTTTGATTTCACTCGAAATTGTGAAATTGGTTGTCTTTCTTCTCAAAAACCGTCGGCCTCCCTCTAAAAATCTATTTCAAAATGAAGTCTGTTCGCTGTTTTAAAGGACTGTCCCTTCGCCTTATGAAGTCGTGCGACAAAGCGTGCCCCTAGGCCAAAAATTTCTAAAAAGGTCCTGTATTTCGATAATTAACACGCTGATCCCTGTACTGTTTCGAGTGTTGCTTTTCCCCGCAGGAACAACAGTTAACTGAGCAAACCTCAAAAGAATGTCCCTCAAAGCAAAGCCGAGACAAAAAGTTCGTGTCTATCTGAATCCCCCCAGCAGGACGCATCGAAGATCAAATAGCCCCACTGTCAACCGTCAACAAGAATTTTTCACAGCAAGCAAAGCCTCGTCACAGCAAGTAAAGCCCCGTCACAAGCAAGCAAAGCCCCCGTCACAACAAGAAAACTTCCCATCACATCAGGCAAGGTCCCCAGATCCCAAAGCCAACAGTCGACAAAAGACCGCCCCATGCTCAACGACCGTCAACAACAGATAGTAGCATAGGACCCTCCGGCAGCTACATCGATCCCCAGCAGCATAAATCATAGCATTAGTCCCTCCGGCAGCTACAAATCTCTCAGTCAGATGTTGGGTGACAACCGCACAGTCGAATATTGGGTGACAACTGCACAGTCGAATATTGGGAGACAACCGCACAGTCAGATGTTGGGTGACAACCGTACAGTCAAATATTGGGTGACAACCACACAGTCAGATGTTGGGTGACAACCGCACAGTCGAATATTGGGTGACAACCGCACAGTTGAATATTTGGTGACAACCGCACAGTCAGATGTTGGGTGACAACCGCACAATCAGATGTTGGGTGACAACCGCACAGTCAGATGTTGGGTGATGGGTGACAACCACACAGTCAGATGTTGGGTGACAACCGCACAGTCGAATATTGGGTGACAACCGCACAGTCAGGTGTTGGGTGACAACCGCACAGTCGAATATTGGGTGACAACCGCACAGTCAGATGTTGGGTGACAACCGCACAGTCGAATATTGGGTGACAACCGCACAGTCAGATATTGGGTGACAATTGCACAGTCGAATATTGGGTGACAACTGCACAGTCAGATGTTGGGTGACAACCGCACAGTCGAATATTGGGTGACAACCGCACAGTCGTGTTGTTGGGTGACGCCCCTTACAGTCGTGTCATTGGGTGACAACTGCATAGTCGTGTCGTTGGGTGACGCCCCTTACAGTCGTGTCGTTGGGTGACGCCCCTTACAGTCGTGTCCTTTGTTGATTTTCCCCCTCCAGTCATATGTACGAACTACGATTTGGCTTGATTCCCTCCCCGGGATACGTAGGAATCCTTTCTCAAAAAGGTCCAGCCATCCGATTCCCCAGATCACCGTCTAGCCCTCCGCCTTATTCCTCAGCCGCTCATTGGGATTGGGTCTTATTTTATCGACAACCTCACTTCTTCCATAAGTGACGTTGCCGAGGGGATCGGTAAGTACGCCAATCCAATTCGCGACCTTTCCAGATGCATTTTAATATGATAAAATTGCATTTAGGGGCATTTTGGTAAATTCCCGGTCCATCCCGAGACTTCCGGAAACATTTCATAAGTTTCAAGTGAAGGAAGTACTTTTTTGTACTTAGCTCAGGCTAAGGGACCTAAAAGGAATAAATCTGTTTGGACTTTTTTAGGAATTATCCAAGAATGTTCCAGAACCAGATTTGGCGCCAAAAACGGTTATGGTCACCTTGTGTCACGCGACAAGTCGAGGCATGGAAAGTGGTTACGTTACGTCGTGCGACACAAGGCTACCATGGACTGCAACTATAAATAAGACCCTACCCCTCTCAGTTTCGGGTCCGAATTTGAACCTCCCAAAGTCACTCTGCCAAAATTCATTCAGAAACTCTCTCTCTCTCCTCCTTCCTCACCAATTCCCTCATCAATTCCCTCACTTCTCACCTCTCTTCAACCCATTTCCTCTCCTTCTTCACCATACACTTCAGATCCTCCAATTCAGCCCTCAGTTCGTGCTCAGATCTCCATTCAGAAGTTGAATTGAAGACTCCTACACCTAACTTGGTGTAAGAGTTGAGGACTACAAGGGTAACTAGTCTCTCCTTCTCTCTCTCTCTCTTATCTACTTGCTTAATTATTCTCTCTTCTTCTCCACTTGATAATCAGGCTCCATCTGCCTCAGATTATCAAGTGGCAACTGCAATCTCTCTGTTTAAATCATTTGTGCTTTGAGTCCAATTGCTCGCTTATGATGTGATCTACTTAGATTGGCAATTTGGATGTCAAGGGAGTGTGGATCTCCCATATCCACACTCCTTTGATCAATTCGTATCTAATTCGTATTGTTCTTATTGGTTCTGATATAATTGTTGTGTATCTGTTGGATCTGCATCTCATTTTGTGAGGTACCTGCAGATGGTAACCTTATGTCACGCGACACATTTGGACAGGAGGAGTCCTGTGTCAGACGACATGTCGTGACCATCTGCAGGGACCATTGTTCCAGTTGTAATTCGTTTTAGTTGGTTATTTTCATATTCAGTAATATGTTTATGTTGTTTAGTGCCTAGATCTTGTTTTAATTGTAATTTTGTGTTCATATGAAGGTTGTGTGATCTGTTAGTTGTGAGCCTCTGCAAGGTGACCATTGATGTCACGCGACATATTTGGACAAGGGAGTCCTGTGTCACGTGACATAGATGATCCTTTGCAGAGGACCTGATCTCTTTTGTAATCTGTTCTTATTGATGTAAAGGGATGTGGCCTCCCGGACAATTGGTCTACAAGTTGTAATGATCTTGCCTATTCAATAAAATTCATGTTCATCGCACTTGCATATTATCATTATTTGCACGTTGTTTTGAATTATTTGGATGTCTAAATTAGAAAGACTCGTCTACGGACGAGGCGTGTTGGGCGAACTCTCGGTTCTTCCCAACACGTAACCTGACCCCCGAACCCGTTCTCTTTCAAAAGGTTTTTCAAAGTGCACCTATCAAAGCATGGCGTGGCGACTCCTTTATTTATTATCATATTCGGGCGAGCGCACATTCACAGGTATCATGTCAACATCTGCATACTAAAAATCTCAAGGGCAAACTTGAAAACACAAAAATTTTACCTTCTTTGATGCATCTTCTGCTACCTTCTCCATACTGGCCAAAGTTGTTTCAACCAGCCATTCATATTTTCTCAAAACCCTCACGATCTCCACATCCTCAAAAATTTTTTTTCAACCTTCACATTCTTTGAACTTTCCCCCTTTGGGAGAGGAGGTTTACCTTCTTCAGTCTTCACCCCAACCTTTGTTCTAATACCAGACATAATATCCTTCACACCAAACCTAGCCCTGGAACGAGACACTACACAAAAGAGAATATCAAAGGCAGATACTAAAATCAAGGTGGAGAGGAGAAATACAAGTAAAGAAAAGGAACGTACCAGACGACTTCTTGCTCAAGCTAGTACTGTTAGAAACCTTTTCACCTTTTCCTTCTCCTCCTTCTCCTTCTCTGACACTATCCCCGGCAAGCTCTGCAAATGGTGGCTGGAATTTTCGAAGATCCTCAGGAAATAAGCAATAGATCCAATCGACGTTGGCAGACATATCTTCAAGTGGTGGAAACAAATCTTCCAACCTGCTAACTACAAGGAGCATGTTACCAACATGTTAAGGTAAGATTGAGAAAGATGCGAGAGTTAAACGTAGAACTAAAACGACTACCTGTAGGATTCCAAGTTGACACCTTCGCTTCCCTTCAAGCTACTTTTCTTCACATAGAAAAATTTATGTTTCCAACCCCTATCAGCTGCGTCAAGTCCCAAAACCAAAGGACCTTTATCCGGCCTAACCCTAAAATTGTACCTACCATTACCATGAGCCCTAATTTTGGCGACAAACGCTAATTCCTCCAAACTGGCCACTACGCCGTGCTCGGCTGCAATCATATCTAAAGTAAGCAAGATGTGCCATCCTATGGGCACAAGTTAGCAGTAGGACAACCGAGTTTCCTTGAAAAAACGAGTAATAGAATGGGAGAAAGAGAATTTCAAACCTGCATTAAATGGGTACTCGTAAAACCTTACCCACTCATCAGATAGGCAATCAGCACTAAAAGACTCAGTAGGGATTAGAAATTCGGTGCCTGGAGGGAAGGCATTGTTCCTCTTCAAAGCATCAACATGGGACACATTGAAGCTACACCGTTCATCTTCCCTGTTACGTATAAACCCTAGGCACCTAAAACCCTCGGGCAAAGTCACATCTACGTCTATTACCTTTTTCTTACTCTTCCCCATTGATGCGATTAAACGAGATGAAAAGGGAAAAAAGGAAGGAGGAGCTCACCGGAAAATAAACGGAGACCTAGCATCGGGCTTGGAAGAGAATTTTGGGAAAGATTTGTGAACTTTCTAAACTGCAAAGGTGTATTTAAGTAAGGAGACAGTTATAGACCTCTAGCCCCATAATTACCTCTAACCGCCTATTAACCATTGAAAGCAACCACCTCAATAATTCCTTTGCAAGTTAGAGAGACACTTGGCAAAATATTAGGCTTTCCATGTCCCACTTGGAAATCCAAATATTTTGGAGGCAATTGTTTGGGGTAGAAAAATCCACTCAGCATGTTTTACATCTTGGCAGTACGACTTAAGGTAACATCTTGAAACTACACCTTGAACTAACGTCTTGTGAAATTGTTTGTTGTATATTTTTCCTACTTTTTAGGAACAAAGTCATGCATAAAAGTCTTGGTCAAATAGTAACTCTACACCATCACGACTGCATGAAGACCCAGTCAAAAGATAGTGTGATCCTTGTAACGGCCATAGTTTCAACAAAGGCGTAACTCCAGGCGGGAGATTAGGAGATTAATTGTTTCCGTTATCTTTTCTTATATGTTTAAAAAGGTGAAAGAAACACATGTATGCACACACATTAACGGCAGTCACATTCATACACCATTGTTCTATACTCTGTAACCAAGAAAAACAAATAGCAATAAAACTACATTTTGGGTTAAGTAGGTTTTTTCCTAAAACCTCTCGAGGTTTTGTGCCGGAGAACGTTTGTTCAAAGGTTTTCCTCGTTACATAATTGTGTTCATCCTGATTTTGAGGTCATATTCCATTTAAACCCCAAAGTTCATTAGTACAAATTTGCCTTGTCGAAATTTGTCCAAAACACCAATACCTAAATGCCAACACACAGAGAACACACGCACACATATTTTATACACAATAACACACATAAACACATTCTCATATTCAATAACAACATACTCCGATAATCAACCCAACTTACCCAATATCTTATTCTTAGTCATTTTTCCTCTTCTTTCAATCCCTTTTTCTTTTTCTTCTTCTCTCTTTATAATCTATAACTTTTTTTCCTCTTTCTCTCCCTCTTCCTTCTATACACCAAGGTTCTAAAAAGCACTAGGCGGCGGAGCCGTGCCTAGCACCTATGAGCCAAGGCGGGACCTAAGCGGGGCCGAGGATTTAGGCACAAAGGTTACAGATCATATGAAAATTTAAAATGTATTCTATTATCCACAACATAAAGTAAGGTTAAGTGAAATTCAACCTTGATTCATTTGTTTTCAATTTCAAATCTTTGTAAAATGAAGTAGTTTAAGGGAAAGCAATTTTTCTTTAAAAAAATTATTTATACCGCCTAGGTCCGCCAAAACCCCGCATAGGTTCGCACAAATTTGTCTGATCCGCCCAGAACGCCTAGACCCGTTTCGGACCGCCTAAATAATAAATACTACTTATATTCAAAATCAAACTTGTATCTTGATATTAGAGAGATAAATGGAATGAATAATAAATACTACTTAGAGATTAGAGAGATAATAAGTAATAAATAATTAAAAAGCTCACTTTAACCTACCACGAAGAGAAAGAGAAAGAGAAAGAGAAAGAGAAAGAGAAAGAGAAAGAGGGAGAGAGCTTAACTATGTTAAATAATTTATTATTGATATGATTATCAAAGTACAATTATTACTGCCAATCATACTTTTTCTCATATATCTTTTTATAGACTGAGTAAAAATAAAAACCATCAGATACCACATTCCATCTGCAGTGACCAGCTTTCCAAGCATTAAACCCGCATTTGGTAACCCTTTGATCAAAAACATCAATAGTTCGCGTTTTCTTTTGCCACCAAAAATGACAAAAGAAAAGAGTTGATTGAGAGATATTTTCACAAAAATACCAATTGAACTCTTGATTAGAGCTTAGCGTACGATTTCCAAGATCATCTTCTTTTGACTGACAACGAACTGTGATTTCACTGTTTGGTATAGTATTGTTGATATGCACAACATATTATGGGGAAAACCAACATTTTTTTGCATATGTTTGTTGGAAAAAGTAAATGACAAAGAAGAAGACTAAGAGGTTTATCATGGAATAATAACCCATGTTTGATTAAGCCAAAGAGTTAATTTTGTGTGCCTCAAATTATTTCAAGTTTCTCTTTATATAGAGTTTGTAAAGGAGACAATTATTAACTTTTCTTGTAATCCAAATCACTAAAGACTAGAAATCCTTGACCAACTTAAAGCCTTATATTGTTGCTTTAGCCCAAATTAAAAAGTTACTCATTTTGTGAAAAAAATGTTCTAACTTTTATGATCTACTATTTAATAATACTTTAATCAAAAATTTAATTTAATTTTTTCACAATAAATACTTTCAATAATAATAATAATAATAATTGATAAATTGAATTTTTGGTCAAAGAGTAATATAATTGACTAGAAAGGTCAATTAATAGTAGATTTTTGGGACTGATTGAGTATGTAAATATCCTCGAAAGATCCACTATATCTCAAAATGGAGATTTATTATTCAATCAATCGATGATGATCAAGATTTTATTAACAATATATTTTTTTCTTTTTAATATCCATAATATATTACTCATCCATTTTTTCAAGGTTTCAGATGGTTAAATATCTTTTTTTTTTTTTAAATAGTTTCTACCAAATGCAAGTTTCTCTTTATAAAGTTAGCATGAAAATTCAACCATCTAATTAGATTGAGTATTGTAAGATACAATTAAATCTTACCTCAATCTGAATTATTGAAGATATAAACTTTCATAAAATCTTAGAATAAGCCAGTTTTCAAAAAAATAAAATAAATAATAAATAGGAAAAGGAAAAAGTGTTTTTGAATTGTGCGTTGACATTTTTATAAATACTCAATACTTATTAATATATTTTGTCACTCTTTAAAACTAAAGTTGGCACCCACCGGTGGCGAGCCTACCTTTACGTCATGGGGGTTGACCCCTTCAATTTTGGATTTTGTCAATTTTATCACATTCAAATTTTTAGAAATGACTTTTTACTACTAAAAGTTATGAATTTATAAGATACACTCATTCCGTCTCAGTTTAAAATTCTTACTTTCTTTTCTTGATCTGTCTCGATTTATGTTTGTTAGTTTGCTTTATTTCATAAATGGAAAATTATAAACAGTGTAATGAAAAATATTATCCTCATAAATATGTACCTAATATGAAATTTCTTTTTATAGATTCACAAAGGCAATTGCAGACCTAGAATGATATTTTTCATTGAAACAAATTGTCACTCTTTAAAACTTAAAACTAAAGATGACACCGGTGACGAGCCTACCTTTACTTCACGGGGTTTGACCCCTTCAATGTTGGATTTTGTCAATTTTTGCTTTTTCAAATTTTTAGAAAGGACTTTATACTACTAAAAATTATGAATTTATTAGATACACTCATTTTGTCTCAGTTTAATGTTCTTACTTTCTTTTCTTGGCTCGTATAATATTTTTAGTTTGTTTTATGGCAAAGTGTGAATAGTGTTTTGAACAATATCATCCTCATAAAGTTCATAAAATTACAAAAAAAAAAAAAAGATTACTAATTTATCTATTTTCACCCACTTGTTTTGTAAATAGTATTTTGTATAATAATATCATGGAATAACCCATGTTTGATTAAGCCAAAGAGTTAATTCTGTGCACGCGGGGTCTTAGCCTGATGGTTAGAGTTCATGGCTTCCAACCTGGAGGTCATGGGTTCGATTCCCCCACCAGTGGTTAGAGGGAATGACATTGCCCTCCCTAGCATAGCTAGGCGCCTCTGTGAAGTGCATCAAGGGGGGAGCGGTGAAATGTGTTGATCCCCTTCTTTAAAAAGAAGAAGAATAAAAAAAAAAAAAAAAAAAGAGTTAATTCTGTGTGCTTCAAATTATTTCAAGTTTCTCTTTATATAGAGTTTGTAAAGGAGCAATTATTAACTTTTCTTGTAATCCAAATCACTAAAGACTAGAAATCCTTGACCAACTTAAAGCCTTATATTGTTGCTTTAATCCAAATTAAAAAGTTACTCCTTTTGTGTTCTAACTTTTATGATCTACTATTTAATAATACTTTAATCAAAAAATTAATTTAATTAATTTCATTATAAATACTATTGATAATAAAAATAATAGATAAATAGAATTTTTGGTCAAAGAGTAATAGAATTGACTAGAAATGTCAATTAATGGTAGATTTTTGGGACTGATTGAGTATGTAAATATCCTCGATAAATCCACTATATCTCAAAATGGAGATTAATTATTCAATCAATCGATGATGACGAAGATTTTATTAACAATATATTTTTTCTTTTTAATAACCATAATAAATTACTCATCCAATTTTTCAAGGTTTCAGATGGTTAAATATCTTTTTTTAAAATAGTATCTACCAAATGCAAGTTTCTCTTTATAAAGTTAGCATGAAAATTCAACCATCTAATTAGATTGAGTATTGTAAGATACAATTAAATCTTACCTCAATCTGAATTACTGAAGATATAAACCTTCATAAAATCTTAGAATAAGCCAGTTTTCAAAAAAAAAAAAAAAATAGGAAAAGGAAAAAGTGTTTTTGAATTGCGCGTTGACATTTTTATACAATACTTATTAACATATTTTCTCACTCTTTAAAACTAAAGCTAGCACCCGCCGGTGGCGAGCCTACCTTTACGTCATGGGGTTGACCCCTTCAATTTTAGATTTTGTCAATTTTATCCGTCTCGATTTAAGTTTGTTAGTTTGCTTTATTTCATAAATGGCAAATTATAAACAAAAGTAACGAAAAATATTATCCTCATAAATATGTACTTGATATGAAATTTCTTTTTATAGATTCAAAAGGCAATTGCAGGCCTAGAATGATACTTTTCATTGAAACAAATTGTCCCCTATTTAAAACTTAAAACTAAAGATGACACCAGTGACTAGCCTACCTTTACTTCACGGGGTTTGACCCCTTCAATGTTGGATTTTGTCAATTTTTGCTTTTTAAAATTTTTAGAAAGGACTTTATACTACGAAAAATTATGAATTTATTAGATACACTCATTTTGTCTCAGTTTAAGAGTCTTACTTTCTTTTCTTGGCTCGTATAATGTTTTTAGTCTGTTTTATGGCAAAGTGTGAACAGTGTTTTGAACAATATTATCCTCATAAAGTTCATAAATTACAAAAAAAAAAATGATTACTAATTTATCTATTTTCATCCACTTGTTTTGTAAATAATATTTTGTACAATAATATCCACAACTCACTACTTTTATTGACTCATTTTACATTAATTCCTTAACAAGTAAGTCAAATTAAAAACTTTAAATAGGAAGAAAGGAGTAATTTTTATAATTATGTCTTTTACGACAGAATAAGGATGAGATTGTTTAAATAAACAAGAGTGACTTTCATTCATTTGGGATGATAAAATTCATCAAGTTGCATAAATTTGAAATAGTGTCATTTATAATTTATAGTTAAGTTTTCTATGTATCTCAAAAGTATATTCGTGGTAAATTATTGCTTTAGTAGTAAGTGGTAAATTATTGCTTTAGTAGTAGAGACGAAATAATATTTTTTTAGAAAATGTAATCCGCACATAGAAAATACATGAAATATTATTCTAGCAATATTTAGATTTAGATTATCGTAATCTAGCATTTAACGATATGATGTTGGATAATGGATTAGCCAATACTACATAAATCAATTTGATGCTATCTCGTCAAACGAATTGCACAGGAACTGATTATGAATAGGAAACAAGGATACTCCAGCTGCTCTCTTTTGATTGGTCAAACGATCACCTACACACAAGCATGCACGTAAACTAGGCTGGGGTAGCTCCGGAAAAACCCCTCCGGCGTAAGAGTAAGGGACTGGTAACTAACAAACTGATAACAATGGAAATTTAGAGAGAGAGAGAGAGAGAGAGAGAGAGAGAGAGAGAGAGAGAGAGAGAGAGAGAGAGAGAGAGAGAGAGAGAGAGAGAGAGCTTAGAGAGAGTATGTGAACTTACAAATAATGTTTTTTCAAAGGCTTATATACTCCCATGCACCATGTGCCTTGCACATGGTGGACACTTGTCAATCATCAAAGCAAGGTGCCAACCATCCCAAAGTAAGTGGAAAAGCACTGTTCACCTTGTCACATCACACAATTTTGACGGTTATAGCGGGATACACACGTGTCAGTTCAAATAGTGTATACCGTCACCAGTCACGATTGTCGCCCCTGGCGACAATAGAAGGGAGAACGACAAACTCCGGATTGCCGCCAACCTACACATCCAACCATACGTGTTTCCAGTCGGACTACATTGTCACTTCTGACTGCATTCATTTTGCCTATACTTCTCGCGGGTCCTCACTCTCACATCCCGGCCTTCAAATGTCGCCACTATACTTGTCGCCTCACTATTTTGAGCCTACCTCGAATACACATATTATACGTACTTGGCCCAGTTGGCCCATTTTTGCCCTGATGGGCCTAATTTTACTGTTCATGCCCAAATCCATTTTTCAAAATCACATCAGTAGCCCCCAAGTTCGAGACCTGAACTATTCATGATCCAGGCGAGAAACTTCCAGTTGTCGCTCAAAATTCCCGCCCTTACCTATCAATAGGTGCCAAACTGGTTCCAACTGACACCTAATGGACACGTGTCGCACTCTTGGTGGATTCCTCTGACAGTTTTGATGGTTGTGACAGGACATCTGAAGAGACATTTTAAAATTTGAAATCATTAAATGGGGGGAAATTTAATTTTTGGGGGCTGATTAATTTTAACTGCTGAAAAACCCTTTGAAATTCCTCTCTTATAAATACTTTCCCCCTACTCACTTTTCACTTTTTTACTCTCTTTGGCTTCCTTAACCTTCAGCACACTCTCAGGCGACCTGCAAGCTTTTCCGGCAAACCCATTTCCAGCCTTACCAATCACTTTCCGTTCAGATTTCTTACTAGTCTTTGATCTTCACTAAATTCCGACCATAAAACTCCCATTTTTTACTATTTTCCTCAACCCGGACTCAAATCCTTTCTCACGTCCGCTGAACCTTCCGGCGAATCTTCAACCTCTTCTCAACTTTCTCAAAGATCCCTCGTATTTTCCAAGTAACAATTTGATCTTTGGTTTTCTTTGCTTTCCTTCAAATTCCTGTTTGTCTCACATGGCTAGATCTAAGTCTTGTGTTAGGCAAGTAAGGTATGGTCAATGCAAAAGATCTGGGGGTATCTGTTATTTAACTAGAGGCATTTGGGCGAGAATCCCACTGACTGACTTAGTTAATTGCTTAAGTGTCCATAAGGTAGATCCCGCCATCATTGCCGCCGTTGAAGTTAGGGGTAGATGTTTTCTTCATTCTTCAGTCCCCATATCCAAAAAGTTTTTTAACTCTCGAGAACTGCGACCATATTTGCCGCTTTTATGGCTCCCCAATAGATTCTGACAGCTCTGACACTAATTTTCCCGCTGCGAGATCCGTAGCTAGTAGGACTCATTATAAACAAATTTCTTCTTCTTCTGATTCAGGCGAGATGTCCAATCCAGGAGCCCCCAGCACTTCAACTCAAACTGGCGGGAATTCAGCCTTAAACAATAATCCCAATTCTGGTGCTGCAGGAACCAGCTTTTCCCAAAATTCCCGCATAACCCCTTACCATACTAGATACAACATAGATCACCTAGATTACCATATAGCTGATTATGATGGCGAGATGTCTCTTTTCGCCATTAGACATAGGCAAGATGGAGTTGTAGTATTTCTATCCAAACTTGAGGCCGGACTTAGGATTCCCGTGGATCCATTCATCTCCCTCATTCTTTACAAAGCCCAGGCAGCTATAGCTGAACTTCACCCTAATGCCCTTAGGGTTCTTACCTGTATCATAGTTATCTGCCGTGCTTTAAGGCGAGAACCCACTTCCCACCTTCTCTTAGATCTTTTCACTGGTTACCAATAGCCTAATAAAGGAACCAATGAGATCATGATGTCACTTCAGTACAAGAAACCAAAGATTCTCACTCCACTTCCCGCCAAAATCAACAATTGGAAAAATGATCATTTGTTCAGAATATCCAGCATAGGCTGGGCTCTCATCTCAGATTTGATAGGAATTCACCCAAAGATTGATAAGAAATGGGCTTTAGATGAAGACGAAAAACATCTTAAGACTAGAATCCTTAAAGTCCTAGAAGATGCCTCTGGAACTACTATCCCTCCCCTGCCCTGTTTTCTTGCCAGAAGATTGTTCTGGACCACTCCCTAATCAGCCAAGTAGGGCTTTCTTATACTTTCCCGCCTGCTCCTCCACGGGTCGCCATTGAGCATACCGCATCTTGGCCTGGATGGGAAATTCATTCAGATGATAAATTCAGCTCTGAGTGCACGATCTGCGGGAATGGCAAGAACATGTGTCCCTCCATGATAAAAGTACAACGTATGATTTTCACAGTTTTCTCTCTTCCCTTTATTTTCAAGTTAACTTATCTTTGTCACTAACACATTCTTTTTTCCCGCAGAACATCGCACAATGAACATGAATCAAAGGAGGCTAGCCCAGGTCAACTCTGAGGCTCAGGCGAAAAGGTTAGCAATGGCTAGGAAGGCTAGCCTAATGACTCAGAAAAGAAGACCTTGCTACTCCCATCTCACCAACTGGTGTTGATGATAAGATTGTTAGTGAAGGTTCTCGCAAGAGAGCTTCCACCACCACTTCTCGCCAAACTAAGCGACAACGCCCAGCGCCTTCTGCCCAATCTCAAGGGGACAAACCTGCGGCTCTTGACTTGCGGGATGAAGAAGACGCTACTGCCAATACTGAAGATCAGGCTGATGAGCAATTTCTGGAAACCGATGATGCTGGCCATACTGATGGGGTCCTAACTGAAGAGCAAGCGGGAACTGAGATCCTGCCGCTTCCCTAAACTAATGAAGCTGCTCCACCAACTTCTTCTCCAGACCATCAACCTACTTCCCGCACCACTCCCAGGCGTAGGGCCAGCTGGCTAGAGGAAGACTTTATTCTTCTCGCAGATGAGGAGGGTATGAAGTCCCTTTGCCAAGATGCTGATCAAGTAGCCTTTGTTCAAGGGGAGGATCCCACTCATTTCACATATCACGCGGGAATCCAGCTTTCTCTGATAAGAAAATTTTGCACTCTTTTCGCTTTCATTCCTTTCTTTCAATTCTTGTTAACACTTTTTTGTCACTTTTAACCTTGCAGGTCAGCAGCACTATCTAGGGCCTAAGCAAGAAGTGTGCGGCCCTAGAGGAAACCATTGATCAGGCGGGAAAAGAGAAAGAAAACCTAAGGAAATGAGTGTCCAGGCGATATCGAACGATCAAGGACTTGAAGGCCCAAAAAAACAAAGCTGACGCTGACTTGGAGGCGGAAACCACTGCAAGAAACCAGCTCAAGGAAGAAATGGAGAAGGCGAGAAAGATGCGGAAGACAAAGTGATGAGGCTCGACGCTGAAAATGAGCGACTTCTTAACGAGAACTTTGTTAAAGCTAATGAAATTACCAAACTCAAAAGCGATCTCGAAGACGCCAAGACAAAAGCTGAGGCCGAATCCATGGATGTCTATGATAATACCATTGTGAATTGTATTTGCTTCTTTAAATCAAGTGTGAAAAACGTGCGCCCAGGCGGTTATAATTATGGTTCCACAAGTACATTGTAAAAATGCTTTTAAGTATGGAGAGATCATGTACCTTATACTATCGAGAGACGTTTGTCCCTACAAGGGGCTTGTCAAGCGACTCTATAATATCATTTGTCCAATGCTCAGGAGTGTCCATCTTGCATCACAAGAACATGTTAGGATTGGGTGTTAGATTAGCTAACACCCCTCTGATGCTTAAGCCAGTAGGGATTTTGATTAAATAAATGAAATGGTAAATTCAAAGGAAATAGAAACTAATTTTAAGAAGAGGTTCGTACCTTGGCGTTAAAATGGTAATGAATTTTAACTTACAGATAATACTGCTCAAGGCGTAGCCCTTGGCACTGTATCATAGGATGATGGCCTGCCCCAGTCCCAACCAGTCATCTAACAGGCATGGTTCAACATCTGCATAGTTATGAATTTTAAGGCGCATTAGACTTTCTTCTTCACAAGCCGTGCTCAATGAATAGAACACGCTTTCATATCCGTTTTGTAGCATTCCTTTGTAGCTTGTTGATCTCCCTTCACCTTGATTACTCCCCAAGGCATTGGCATCTTGACCCATTGATGGTACTGTAGACACCCCATTCTGAACCAATAAATCATGATTACACTACACTTCATCTCTCTTTTATGTTTTGACGAAAGCATATCAGTTTCGGCATGTTTCGTTAAGTTTCTAACTAACCTCGTTAGTTTTGGACTTAACTGACTAACGGAATAACTGAAGAGGGCAGAATTGTCCACAGACTGCTTTGTCTCGCACGAGATATCATATCTCGCGCGATATATCCCCTCGACAGGATGTGCAGAAATCACTCTCCTTCTCTGTTTCAACCTCTTTTCTTGATAAACATCATCTAATCCGGTTCTTCAATCAGATTTGAGTTCTGGAAGCTTCCTAGGAGTGTTTTACCTCTCCACCTCTACCTCTTAAACCCCTATAAATACTTGGTGACTTTCACTGTTTCGAAGGTCCAGAATTCCATACAACACACACAATTTGTTGGTTTCTTTCCACGAAAGACTCCTTCAAATCACTCACAAATAACTCCTAAATTCGTCCTTCAACCACGTTGATTGGCGAACATCAAGGCTCAAGCCTAGCATCAAGGCGAAGCTCTGTCCGCATCAAGACTTGACTCTCATATTGAGTCGAAGCTCTGCCCAAATCACTTCTCGATCGAGAAGACATCTTAGAAACACGTTCTAAATCAAATCCTCCCCAAACGTTAGATAAATTCCTTCACTTTTTACTCTCCTCTTCTCAATCTCTCTCTATTGGCTTTTAGAGTGGTGTAATCCCATCAAAAGGATTGGCCTAGAGTCTCTTCAATCGATGAAGGCGATCTCGAAGCATACAATCCGACATTCCTAATCAAGAAATTGATTAGGGTTTACTTGTTTTTTTAATTGTATATATTGTAAAGATTGAAAACCTCTCTTTTCTTTAGCAAGACCGATCTTCGGATCGGGTGGAATGGATGCTCCTCGACCTACCCATTCCATAACCTAAGCCCCGAACTCAAATCTCTTTTCAAAATGGTTTTCCTATGTTTCCGATTTAATAATATAGGTGGCGACTCAAAAAGATAAAATTCTTTCTCACAACGCTACAGTGGCGACTCCGCTGGGGACTTAAAATTAAGAGGCTTAAACTTGCGTCAAAATTAAAAGAGAGGTTTTAAAAAAAAAATTGTAAATTCGATTTTCTGCTCTAAGATGAGGAATATCTCGCACGAGATATCATATCTCGCGCGAGATATCGCCTCGGCAATATGGTTGTTTTCTGGTTTCTCCCGTTTATCTCATAGTCCAAGACGAGAGCCGAACATGCAAGGGGGATCCCAGAATTCATTGTTTGCAGAGTTTCCACATCTTAAGGCCTCCCTTAAGGTGTAGAACTCGAATCTTCGTTTCCTTTAAATAATTGAGTATTATTTATAAACTGCGTGTGATTGTGTTTTATTTAATTAAAGTTTGGTCCATTGGGGATTCGGGAGTTGTAATTTAAATTATTTATTTCTCTCTCTCTCTCTCCTTTATGTGGAACTACGACGGCCTGAGTCTTCCTAATTTAGGAGAAACGTAGGCAACCACTTGGTGCAGCCACTATCTGTTTTTCTTTTTGTTTTCAAAATTAAAACTTTCTATTTTACTCTATCACCTAGATTGACTCTCACACACGCGCACTCATATATAACTGTCATTGCACTACATACCCTCTATAAACCCGGGACCCACACTAAGGACGGATGACGGTAACCACCTAGTCGCCGGTCTCTCCGAAGTTGGATCATCCCACTCCGCGTATTCAATCCATCTAGATTGTCATATCGCGGGGAGCCTAGCCTTCCAGCCCTGCATCGCCACATAATCATGTAGATTGACTTTTTAGGACACTCCATGACCGGTCGGTTTGATCTTGGAGTCCTTGTAATCCCTTGTCAAGATCTTGTTTTGTGCAATAATCCATGGAAAAGAAATCAAAAAATTGTCACTTCGGAATTGTCCCCTCGGAAATGTCCCTACGGTTGTCCCTTCGGATTTGCCCCTAAAAAGAGAAAAATTTCTCACCAAAATTATTGCACAAAACTCGATGTTACTTGAGATTACTTCGACCCCTAGGTCCCTAGGTTTGGTTTTCGAATATTAGAAACCCCCAAAACGGATGTTTCGTCCGACCAAAATTAGGACTAAAATCAGAAAAATTGTGACTTTCCGTGGTGAAGTATCGCGCGAGACTACTTGTCTCGTACGAGATAAGTGTTCGTTCTTTTCGTGTTTTGGCCAAAACCTTCAAACCTTCAAAGCCTTCATTCACCCTATTCAGCCGACTTGTTGGGACTCGATCATGGTTTAACCCGGTTGCTGCACGTCTAGGTTCTTCGCCACGATTTCTGCTTCTCCTTCTACCACCGAGGCCGATTTCAACGATGCTAAGGTCCAACTCATCGAAGCCATGAATAGGTTGGATGAACAAAGTAAGCAAATTGATGAGCAAAACGCCCAAATGGCCACCCTCATAAAAGAACTCAACGATTTGAAAGTCAAGAAAAGCAGAAAACAAAAGCAGAAAGTGGAATCCTCCTCCGACGAAGAGGAATCCTACACCAAAGTAAATAGAAAAACCAAGAAGTCAAGCAAGAAAAAGGAAGAATCCGATTCCTCCTCTTCCTCATCCTCCTCCGATGATGAGGAACATACCTCCAAAGGTGCTAAAACCAAGAAAGAAGGCAGTGGTGAAACTACTAAACTTGGTGACCATGTTACTAAGAACTACCTCGAAAAGAAGCTTGCGACTCTTGACACTTCCAAAGGGTCATTCGTTCCATTTGATCCCGATGCTCTTCAACAATCCATCACCAAGTTTCCTCGCAAGTACAAGACACCTGATATTGCCAAATTCAATGGTACTACCTGTCCTCGAGCTCATGTTGAGACCTACACTTGGGCCATGCTTCCGATGGGCGTTGATAACACAATCTTGGCCCAATGCTTTCCTCAAACCTTGGAAGGCGCTGCAAGGGATTGGTACATGTCTCTTCCTACGACTACAAGGCTTGATTGGTCATCCGCATGTTTAGTCTTCCAAAGGCAATTTGAAGACAACTCCACTTACCGCCCTACTAGGAGGGATCTTGAACAAACCAAACAACATGCAAATGAGTCCTTTGCTGAATTTGCTAGAAGATGGAGACTCAAACTCACTGAAATCGTCGAAAGGCCTACTCTCAAAGAGCAAATCCACATCTTCCTCCAATGCCTCCGTGATGAATTTCAAGAGAAGCTCGCCGGTAATTACTTTCCTAGTTTCAATGAACTCCTCGAGTCCGGAATTAGGGTTGATGACTTCCTAAAAAGCAAAAAGAAGGAAAGTACTTTCCGCTACAACAAGCCCACCACAAGTAAGGATGCTTCAGTCAACGCTATTGCATTCAACCGCACCAACACCGGCAAGTATTCTGCTGTCCCTCCTCCCGAAAAGAAAAAGAGGCACTACGACAAAATTGAAGGAATCACTCAAGAAGAACTCTTCGATGTGCTTGTCCAGAATGAAAAGATCAAATCAAGGGAAGGTGGTCCTCCTAAGGATATGGGTCCGAATCATGCTCATCACTTATTCTGCAAGTATCACAACTTCACCGGCCACGACACCAACTCCTGCCACCACTTGAAGGACATCATCCAAGACCTCTTTGATAATGGAGATATAGAACGTCCCAACGTCATCACCAATCCTCTCCCTCGCACTCCATGAAGAAGATGAAGCTCCGAGAAGAAATCTACACTTACCACTCTGGGGCTATAACTATCCTCTCCCTTTCTCCTTTGATAGAAGTAGATTAGGTTTTTAAATTTCCTAGTATGAACTCGAAGAGTCGTTCTGTCTTTCTAGTACTTCTCACCTCCTCTAGTTTGTGTCTTCTAAACTATCGAGTCTGTTCATTAATTTCTTCAATTAATCAAAGTCATTTCCCTTCTAAACACTTTCCCTAAGGTTGTTCTACCTCATGAATATCATTTAATTCATAACAAAACAATGGACCCTTCATTCCCTAAATCATCGAAAAAATAGAGACCTCTAAGCGAGTTTAAGAAGTAAGTTGTCCTTAGGAAGCTTAAGGGCTAAACATTACCCCTACTGAAATTCAAAGGTTAACAAACGAAGGAAGCCAAAAGCACTGCTATCAACATTCATCCCAAGAAGAGTGGGGCTACTCAACTCAAGGCTTTGAGAGTAGAAAAATAAATAAAAAGCTCGCTAGGTCGAAACTCCTCAAATCGTCCTAGGCAAAAATAGAGCATCAAAAAAAGAAAAAAAAGAAGAAGAAACTCTCAAGCCTTCATCGCCCCACAACAAGAATGGAATTTCAACAAAGGCAAGAAGGACTCTCCCACAAAGAAGAGGAGACAAGAGATACCAACAAAAGAAAAGAGGATTCCTCAATATCCTCCTGCATCAAGTGAAGAAGACTTTCAGTATCAAGAAAAATATTTACCCTTGAGTCATACTAATGATTGGCTTTCTTCTCAATCTTATTTAGAAATTTCTAGATGATGCATTGTTCATTAAAAGGTAGAACGACTTTTCTAGATCCTTGAGCCAAGTAGCGTTTCTTGTCGAGTCTAGGGGCTTCCTGTTAGCCACTCCCATACACACTCTTGAAATCCAAACATCAAAACTGGGGCTTCCTATCCTTTCCTCCCCCAGTCAATCTCTACTTCAAATCTTCAAAGTAATCAAATCTGCATTAGGAGCTTTCCTCTTTGCTTCTCAATCTCATCATTAGAGAATACACTTTTCCAAAAGAGTCAATGCTTGGATCACCTTCCAAAGAATAGAGTCCGTCTCTCCTCAACTGACTTGATATCTCATCTCTCTCTCCTCAATAAGATTCTCTCATCTGAGTTCTCTTCGAGTTAACATACTACTTTAAAAAAAATGAAAAAAAAGGACGCAAAAGAGATGCCCACTAGATTGAAAACTCGAAAGGGCGGTCTAGGCAAAAACCAGGGTGCCCACTAAGAAAAAAAAATCAAAGGTCAAAGGGAGCGTATTCTTCAGCCTTCTTCATCAAACATCATTCGATCTTCTTCAAATCAAATCAACAAGGAGAGTCTTCTTCGATTATCTTCAAATCAAGAGAACAGCTTCACAAGCCTGTTCACAAAGTTATCTACCACTGGCAAGCATCTTGGGGCTTGAGACACCAAAGGGCCTTGGACATAAAGCCATTACGACAGTCTACAGATTTGTAGTCGTTTGCCTCCTAGAGACACGACTCAAGAGAGAATCAACAATGAAGAAACAAGTACAGCCTCGCTGACTAGCAACAGATTCTGCATAAACCTGATTTGGTCCCAACTTGTCAAACACAAGTTCACTCATACAATTCACCCATCTCAAATATACAAATCCATACAAATGTCCCTACATATCCATATACCATACACTCATACATAAACTCACCACCAAAATGTCCGATCGGCCATTTACACGAACAAACGTGAGCACCACCACGTAAGTCCAGTCAAACAACTAAAATCTGAAAAAATCTACTTGGAATCTTTATGTGCTGACAGGTACAGAAAGGTAAGAATCATTCGGGTCTATCCGAGACCATATGCATATACCCTTGCATTACAGGGGCCGACAGAACCTCCATCTCAACCAACAACTTCAAGTCCATGACCTTGGCAACAACAGTGACACTTGTGACCTCGAGTGGAGCATCAACAAAGTCTGTGATGGCAGCCAACTTCAAGTCCGTGACCTCGGCAACCTCAACAAAGTCTGTGAAGGCAGCAACTTCAAGTCCGTGACCTCGGCAACAACTTCAAAGTCTGTGACGGCAGCAAACTTCAAGTCCATGACCTCGGCGACAACTTCAAAGTCTGTGACGGCAGCAAACTTCAAGTCCGCGACCTCGGCAACAACATCAACGTCAGTAACCTCGGGCGGCGCACTTTAACAACTTCATCAACAAACTGGGTATCATCAGAATTGGGTCAAGTCTTTGATTCCTCAGTATGATTTTACCTTTTCAAAAAAAATCCCTCTTCGATTTTCAAAAATGCTTTTCAAAATACCTAAAATAGCCTTTTTAGTGTTTTGGAGTCGAACTACATTTGGTCTGATTCTCTCTTAGAGATACGTAGGCAGCCGTGCGGCACGACCATCCCAATATTCAGAATGATGTCTTTTCTATCGACGACACTTCTTCTTTCATAAGACCTGTCACCGAGGGGCTCTGTAGACACCCCATTCTGAACCAATAAATCATGATTACACTACTCTTCATCTCTCTTTTATGTTTTGACGAAAGCATATCAGTTTCGGCATGTTTCGTTAAGTTTCTAACTAACCTCGTTAGTTTTGGACTTAACTGACTAACGAAATAACTGAAGAGGGCAGAATTGTCCACAGACTGCTTTGTCTCGCACGAGATATCATATCTCGCGCGATATATCCCCTCGATAGGATGTGCAGAAATCACTCTCCTTCTCCGTTTCAACCTCTTTTCTTGATAAACATCATCTAATCCGGTTCTTCAATCAGATTTGAGTTCTGGAAGCTTCCTAGGAGTGTTTTACCTCTCCACCTCTACCTCTTAAACCACTATAAATACTTGGTGACTTTCACTGTTTCAAAGGTCCAGAATTCCACACAATACACACAATTTGTTGGTTTCTTTCCACGAAAGACTCCTTCAAATCACTCACAAATAACTCCTAAATCGTCCTTCAACCACGTTGATTGGCGAACATCAAGGCTCAAGCCTAGCATCAAGGCGAAGCTCTGTCCGCATCAAGACTTAACTCTCATATTGAGTCGAAGCTCTGCCCAAATCACTTCTCGATCGAGAAGACATCTTAGAACCACGTTCTAAATCAAATCCTCCCCAAACGCTAGGTAAATTCCTTCACTTTTTACTCTCCTCTTCTCAATCTCTCTCTATTGGCTTTTAGAGTGGTGTAATCCCATCAAAAGGATTGGCCTAGAGTCCCTTCAATCGATGAAGGCGATCTCGAAGCATACAATCCGACATTCCTAATCAAGAAATTGATTAGGGTTTACTTGTTTTTTTAATTGTATATATTGTAAAGATTGAAAACCTCTTTTTTCTTTAGCAAGACCGATCTTCAGATCGGGTGGAATGGATGCTCCTCGACCTACCCATTCCATAACCTAAGCCCCGAACTCAAATCTCTTTTCAAAATGGTTTTCCTATGTTTCCGATCGAATAATATAGGTGGCGACTCAAAAAGATAAAATTCTTTCTCACAACGCTACAGGTACGTAGAAGGAACCGCTTTCATGTTATGGATCCAAGGTCTGCCCAAGATGACGTTATAAGAAGATGGGCAGTCAATCATGCAAATCCTTTCCATAGAATTCATCCCTTCTACGTAGATGGGGAATTTGATTTCTCCAATTGTCTGTTTGGATTCCCCACTGAAACTTACCAAAATGGAGGAGCTTCTTAGGTGCTCTTCATGATCAAATTGACTGAACTGCCATTGTCGATTAAGATGCACTTCACCTTGCAATTGGCAATCTGTAGGGTGACAACTAGACCATCATGGTGCGGATCTAAGACGTCTTCTTTATCATCATCATCGAAAATAATTTGTTCACCCGGCGAGTGGTCCGGATGCCTAGTTGGCGTCAAGTCCCAAAACCAAAGGACCTTTATCCGGCCTAACCCTAAAATTGTACCTACCATTACCATGAGCCCTAATTTTGGCGACAAACGTTAATTCCTCCAAACTGGCCACTACGCCGTGCTCGGCTGCAATCATATCTAAAGTAAGCAAGATGTGCCATCCTATGGGCACAAGTTAGCAGTAGGACAACCGAGTTTCCTTGAAAAAATGAGTAATAGAATGGGAGAAAGAGAATTTCAAACCTGCATTAAATGGGTACTCGTAAAACCTTACTCACTCATCAGATAGGCAATCAGCACTAAAAGACTCAGTAGGAAATTCGGCGCCTGGAGAGAAGGCATTGTTCCTCTTCAAAGCATCAACATGGGACACATTGAAGCTACACCGTTCATCTTCCCTGTTACGTATAAACCCTAGGCACCTAAAACCCTCAGGCAAAGTCACATCTATTACCTTTTTCTTACTCTTCCCCATTGATGCGATTAAACGAGATGAAAAGGGAAAAAAGGAAGAAGGAGGAGCTCACCGGAAAATAAACGGAGACCTAGCACCGGGCTTGGAAGAGAATTTTGGGAAAGATTTGTGAACTTTCTAAACTGCAATGTTGTATTTAAGTAAGGTGACGGTTATAGACCTCTAGTCCCATAATTACCTCTAACCGCCTATTAACCACTGAAAGCAACCACCTCAATAATTCCTTTGCAAGTTAGAGAGACACTTGGAAAAATATTAGGCTTTCCATGTCCCACTTGGAAATCCAAATATTTTGGAGGCAATTGTTTGGGGTAGAAAAATCCACTCAGCATGTTTTACATCTTGGCAGTACGACTTAAGGTAACATCTTGAAACTACACCTTGAACTAACGTCTTGTGAAATTGTTTGTTGTATATTTTTCCTACTTTTCAGGAACAAAGTCATGTATAAAAGGCTTGGTCAAATAGTAACTCTACACCATCACGAGTGCATGAAGACCCAGTCAAAAGATAGTGTGATCCTTGTAACGACCATAGTTTCAGCAAAGGCGTAACTCCAGGCGGGAGATTAGGAGATTAATTGTTTCCGTTATCTTTTCTTATATGTTTAAAAAGGTGAAAGAAACACATGTATGCACACACATTAACGGCAGTCACATTCATACGCCATTGTTCTATACTCTGTAACCAAGAAAAACAAATAGCAATAAAACTACATTTTGGGTTAAGTAGGTTTTTATCTAAAACCTCTCGAGGTTTTGTGCCGGAGAACGTTCGGTCAAAGGTTTTCCTCGTTACATAATTGTGTTCATCCTGATTTTGAGATCATATTCCATTTAAACCCCAAAGTTCATTAGTACAAATTTGCCTTGTCGAAATTTGTCCAAAACACCAATACCTAAATGCCAACACACAGAGAACACACGCACACATATTTTATACACAATAACACACATAAACACATTCTCATATTCAATAACAACATACTCCGATAATCAACCCAACTTACCCAATATCTTATTCTTAATCCTTTTTCCTCTTCTTTCAATCCCTTTTTCTTTTTCTTCTTCTCTCTTTATAATCTATAACTTTTTTTCCTCTTTCTCTCCCTCTTCCTTCTATACACCAAGGTTCTAAATAGCACTAGGCGGCGGAGCCGTGCATAGCACCTATGAGCCAAGGCGGGGCCTAAGCGGGGCCGAGGATTTAGGCACAAAGATTATAGATCATATGAAAATTTAAAATGTATTCTATTATCCACAACATAAAGTAAGGTTAAGTGAAATTCAACCTTGATTCATTTGTTTTCAATTTCAAATCTTTGTAAAATGAAGTAGTTTAAGGGAAAGCAATTTTTCTTTAAAAAAATTATTTAGACCGCCTAGGTCCGCCTAAACCCCGCATAGGTTCGCACAAATTTGTCTGATCCGCCCAGAACGCTGATAAGTGACTATTATATAGTCAATTATCCTAGTTTTTATATACTTTTACATAAATAAATCATCATTTTTTATTTAGTTTTTAATACTTTTTACTTACTTTTGCTATTTTATTAGATTTTACGTTTTTGGTATGTTTTATACATTTTTAGACAGGTTTTAGGGTCATTTTATATCTAAAGGATACTTGGACTAATTGGTCCGAAAGGATGGAGGAACACCAAGCAAAATAAACACTCAAAGCTGAAAACCAGTGGGAGCGGCCGTGCAGCAAGTCTGGGAGCGGCCGTGCATCATAGGCCATGGCCGGCCAGCTTGGCCCCAAAATCCATGGAGTGGCCGAGCACTGAAGAAGCCCTGGCCGTGCCAACCTCGGAGCGGCCGTGCAGCTATATTAGGAGCGGCCGTGCAAGTCTCCAAATTCAAATACAAAACTGGCGCCAAAGAGGACACGGCCGTGCAAAATACTTGACACGGCCGTGCAAGTCGTGACTGCAGATGTAAAGGCACCTTTTGATGGCACCCAATTGAAGAGTCTCCTCCCATTAATAAATAGGACCCTTGTAATCAGTCTTAGATACGAATTCTTAGAGAGAAATCACTGATATTATATAGATAGAAAGTACAAACATTTGTGACAACAATTTTCGAAAGGAATTTGAAGATCAAAGTCATTATTTGGTTCTTGGAGTTACTTTGGAGGAAAAGAAATAAAAGTGAAGCATTATTCTCAGCACTTGCCTTCTACTTTCATAAGTATTTCTTATTCAATCCTTTATTATTGCTTATACTTTTAATGGCTTTTGAGTAATCCCCCATATTCTTGGGGTTGGAAACTCAAAAGCATACTTATTCATCATCTAAAAATGTTAAGTCTTGTCTTCTTCCTTCATCTAAACAATTTCTTTATATTATTCTCTAAATGCCTTACATTTTGGAGATATCCAATTTGTATGATTCAGTCAATTGAGAGAAGTACCTAGCGGAGAATCTCGATTGACGGAACCATATAAAGAAACTAGGTTTCATTGATCACTAGAGTAGTTCAATGGCCTAGGGATGTTCCTTTAATGGAAAGTATGTTGACTCTCGTCCTTAATGGATTCTTACTAATTATGATCAGCTAGAGATAAGCCGGAACGCCCATTTGTGACAGGGCGGGAATAACGTAAACGGAAATCTCAAACAGTTAGGACATAATTAGTGAAGAATACAAACGCTATTGTCTTAGCCCGAAGTAGCGTAGGCTAAACATACCATCCTTGCTTTTTATGAAAACCTTTTAACTCTAAGACAATGACGATTTGATGAATAAGATTATGTGTATGATTTCCAATCCCGAGAATGCTTCGTTTTATAAGAATTTAATCAAAGTACTTTCTGTTTATGTTCTCTCTATCCTTCTAAAAACAAATTTTATCTTCCCCCAATCTTTTCTATTATTTTCTAAAGACAAAAATATTCCCTAGTAAACCCTGTCTCTGTGGGATCGACTCGTACTTGCACCCGCTATATTACAATAGCCCGTGCGCTTGCGGAATTAAATAAACCGTTAGGTTAAACACCCAACAAGTTTTTGGCGCCGTTGCCGGGGACAACGGTTTACTTTTTATTTTTGTCTTTACTACATAATTTTTAGTTTTTGTTTTATTTTTACTATTTTGCTTTCTCTTCCTATAAATTGTTGCGTTTAATTTCTCTTCAAGTGTTTTTCTTAATAGTTTATGAAACGATCTCGCACATACGTTAACAACTTTGATCCGGAACCCGAAAGAAGCTTTCACGAGAGATTAAGAAGATTTAGAGAAACTTTGAAAAAACATATGGAAGGAGAACCGCAAACACCCGCTAGGACCCTACGGGACTTCGTAAATCCAAGTACCCCGGGAACTAGATCCCCTATCGTTGTGCCGAATGCCGAAGCGGCACACTTTGAGATAAAGCCGCGACTTTTGCTTATGGTTATGAATAACCAATATAGCGGCACCGCTTTCGAAGATCCTCATCTCCACATCCAAACATTCCTTGAATATTGTGATACCACACGTATTCAAAATGTTACCCCGGAAGCGATTCGGATGCGCCTTTTTCCTTTTTCTCTAAAGGATAAGGCGAAACAGTGGTTAATTTCAGTCCCACCCAACTCTTTTACAACTTGGGACCAAATTCAAGAAGCATTCCTTGGACGTTTCTTCCCTCCGAGCAAGACCGCTCAAATTCGGACGAAGATTACAAATTTTAGCCAAACAGGAAGCGAATCACTGTACGACGCTTGGGAGCGATTCAAAGAGCTTCTAAGGATGTGCCCTCACCACGGGCTTGAAAAGTGGTTAATTGTGCACACTTTCTACAATGGTCTCACATATAGAACAAGGGAGACAATTGATGCCGCCGCAGGAGGTGCACTAATGAATAAGACGGTGGATGAAGCATACAACTTGATAGAGAACATAGCCCTGAATCATTATCAATGGTTCAATGAGAGGGAACAACCGCGGGAGATTCCAGGTAAGTACAATATTGATGTCATTACTACCTTGTCTTCTAAAGTTGATATGCTTCTTAAAAAGTTTGAAAACTTTAATGTAAATCCCGTGGCCAATATTAATGTTGTGTGTGAACTATGTGGGTCAAACTCACATAGTACAGAATGTTGTGAATTGCTTGACACTACTTCTAGTGATCAAGTAAATTTTGTTAATTCTTATGGGGGAAATGGTGGTATGTATTCAAACACATACAATCCCGAATGGAGAAATCACCCTAATTTTTCCTATAAGAATAACAATATTTTAAACCCACAACCTTCTACACAACCACTGGGATTCACACAAAAGAATTTCAATGGCAATTCTAGTGCTTTCCTTTCCCCTAAGTCTAAATTGGATCTTATCATGGATTTTATGATTGAAAGTAAAAATGAACAAGAGAAGACCAATAATGAGTTAAGGGAATCCATTAAGTCGTTGAATGCTAGGTTTGATAATTTAGCCGCCCACAATAGAATGCTTGAAG
Source organism: Adenophora triphylla var. japonica (assembly GCA_022495995.1). Taxonomy (NCBI): domain Eukaryota; kingdom Viridiplantae; phylum Streptophyta; class Magnoliopsida; order Asterales; family Campanulaceae; genus Adenophora; species Adenophora triphylla. The sequence continues at coordinate 60,587 of JAFEMH010007364.1, forward strand.
ATCAACAAGCTCAACAAGCGGGCACCTCGCATAGACCACAAGGGAGTTTTCCCGGTCAATCGCAAAGGCCCGATGAGCATGTTAGTGCGGTAGAAACTAGGAGTGAAAAAGAAATTTTAGATCCCCTTCCTAAGGAAAATGTCAAACCAAGCAAAGAGAACGTTAGTCCAACCCCACCGATGGTCGAGACTAATGAAGATATTGAAAAGGGGACAGAATCCCCTAAGATTTCTAGAAATTTTGACCCTCCGATACCATACCCCCAAAGATTAGTAAGAGCCAAACTTGACAAACAATTTGCAAAATTTTTAGAAGTCTTAAAGTCTATTTACATCAACATACCTTTTACCGATGCCCTTAAACAAATGCCCTCTTATGCTAAATTTTTAAAGGATATTCTTGCAAATAAGAGGAAACTTGAGGAGCATAAGACTGTCGCTTTGACAGAAGAAGTAAGTGTCATTTTACAAAGAGAACTTCCTCCTAAATTAAAAGATACCGGCACTTTCTCTATTCCTTGCAAAATAGGTAAATATAATGTTGATAATGCTTTGTTAGATCTTGGGGCAAGTGTGAGCCTCATTCCGCTTTCGGTAGGTAAGAAATTAGGTGTGGGGGAATTAAAACCCACCACTATTTCTCTCCAACTAGCGGATCGTTCCATTAAATATCCGATGGGTATAATGGAAGATGTCCCTTGTCAAATCGGGAAATTGATCATCCCGGTCGACTTTGTAGTCCTTGAGATGGAGGAAGATCACCAAATTCCAATTATTCTAGGAGGATCTTTTCTTGCCACCGCTGGTGCAGTAATAGATGTAAAGAATGACACTCTTTCTCTAAATATTGGAAATAAGAAAGTCGAATTTAAAGACTTAAATCTCAAGAAATCGTGCCATGAAATCAACACTCCGGAAAATGATAGCAAAAAGGGTGAAAAGTCACAAGCCAAGGACTCAAAAATATTAATTAAAAAGCCCTTAGATCATGGTGGTGAAAAAAATGTGCACCCTAAACAGCCTAATAAAGTTGAAAAATCAAAGGGTAGGTGGCCTAAGAAAAAAGGCACATCGGGATGTCGCACGTGCATCAATTATAAGAGCTCAATCACGCCGAAGGATAAGGAATGGCGAGTTGTTAAGGATAAGAGACCATTACAATACCACTCACCGTCCATTGTTACTGATAGAAAGGGGTCGAGCTTATGACCTTAAACAAGCATCATCGGAATAGTAAACCGATGGATTATATTACTATTTATCATAATTTTGTTTACCACCGCATGCTTATTGTTCCTTGAAACATTGAGGACAATGTTCATTTCAAGTGTGGGGGGTATATCTATCTTTATTTTATTTCTTGCTTTTTAGACTAAATTTACTTGCTTTCTAGTGTAATTTTTTCTTTTTTAGTTGCATTTTCATTTTATGCATGTATAGTATATATATAAAAAAAATCCCTATGATGATCAAAAATCATTATCATTATGCTTGCCATTTGCCCTAGTATAAATGCCTATTTATCTTTCCTCTCATATTTTCTATACACTTAGAAATCTATAAAAGAAAAAATATAGGGATATTTTTAGGAAATAATTGAAAGCCTCATAAGTTAGTATAGCACAATATAGAGTCTCATCAAGGAAAATGCATTTGATTAGAAGGAATTCTTTTTATGCTTGGTCATTTATGCAAATATTGAAAATATTTCTTTAAAATTGTACATTTTTTATCTTTATTAGATATTTATTCCATTTTTAGAAGCACCTTTTTGTTTGCATCCCTTGAATCACACCCTTTCATCAAAAATTCCATCCTTCCATTTTTCAAATCAAATCAAAGTAAAACACTTTTATCTTATTGCTAAAAAGAGTGACATTTGTCACCAATCCTTAAAAGCAAAAAGAAACCTATTACCTCCTAAGTAACTCGGGGCACGGCGTTCGCTGCGACGATGCTTCCTTGCCAAACGGGAGTAATATCCAAAAGTATTCTTGATCTAAGTATTAGGAACATGGGGTTCGCGACCACAATGTCTCCTACTTGAAAGGATCAAAAATAACTTAGGTCTTTTGCAAAAATATAACACGTGCAAAAATAAGATAAATTTGTTTGACTTTGATGAGATTTTTCCACTATCATCATCCATTTTTCACCCTTGTGATTCAAGAATGTAATACAATTCATCGGAACTTCTAATTTGTGAATAAATGTTTATACCTTCTCTTGTACATTTTAAAGAAATAAATTCATCTTTTCTGAAAAATCAGTCTAAAAAAAAAGTGACAGCTTTTTCTACCAAGAAATAAATTTAAGATTTTTCCTTCTAGCATGCTTTACTTGATCAAAATTTTATATATGCTATATTAGGTTATTGTCTTGCATTTTATCTCTTTAAAAATATCCCTAAAATACTTCTTCCTATATAAATTTTTAAAGGTATTCAAAATATGATTAGAAAGATAAAGGCATTATCTAAAAAGGCATTTAAGGGCTTGCTACTTTATTTCTGAGGGATCAATCTTGTTTTTTCTCCCTCTCCGTATTTTCACTCTAAGTTTGCTTGGGGACAAGCAAAAGCTTAAGTGTGGGGGAGTTTGATAAGTGACTATTATATAGTCAATTATCCTAGTTTTTATATACTTTTACATAAATAAATCACCATTTTTCATTTAGTTTTTAATACTTTTTACTTACTTTTGCTATTTTATTAGATTTTACGTTTTTGGTATGTTTTATACATTTTTAGACAGGTTTTAGAGTCATTTTATATCTAAAGGATACTTGGGCTAATTTGTCCGAAAGGATGGAGGAACACCAAGCAAAATAAACACTCAAAGCTGAAAACCAGTGGGAGCGGCCGTGCAGCAAGTCTGGGAGCGGCCGTGCATCATAGGCCATGGCCGGCCAGCTTGGCCCCAAAATCCATGGAGTGGCCGAGCACTGAAGAAGCCCTGGCCGTGCCAACCTCGGAGCGGCCGTGCAGCTATATTAGGAGCGGCCGTGCAAGTCTCCAAATTCAAATACAAAACTGGCGCCAAAGAGGACACGGCCGTGCAAAATACTTGACACGGCCGTGCAAGTCGTGACTGCAGATGTAAAGGCACCTTTTGATGACACCCAATTGAAGAGTCTCCTCCCATTTATAAATAGGACCCTTGTAATCAGTCTTAGATACGAATTCTTAGAGAGAAATCACTGATATTATATAGATAGAAAGTACAAACATTTGTGACAACAATTTTCGAAAGGAATTTGAAGATCAAAGTCATTATTTGGTTCTTGGAGTTACTTTGGAGGAAAAGAAATAAAAGTGAAGCATTATTCTCAGCACTTGCCTTCTACTTTCATAAGTATTTCTTATTCAATCCTTTATTATTGCTTATACTTTTAATGGCTTGTGAGTAATCCCCCATATTCTTGGGGTTGGAAACTCAAAAGCATACTTATTCATCATCTAAAAATGTTAAGTCTTGTCTTCTTCCTTCATCTAAACAATTTCTTTATATTATTCTCTAAATGCCTTACATTTTGGAGATATCCAATTTGTATGATTCAGTCAATTGAGAGAAGTACCTAGCGGAGAATCTCGATTGACGGAACCATATAAAGAAACTAGGTTTCATTGATCACTAGAGTAGTTCAATGGCCTAGGGATGTTCCTTTAATGGAAAGTATGTTGACTCTCGTCCTTAATGGATTCTTACTAATTATGATCAGCTAGAGATAAGCCGGAACGCCCGTTTGTGACAGGGCGGGAATAACGTAAACGGAAATCTCAAACAGTTAGGACATAATTAGTGAAGAATACAAACACTATTGTCTAAGCCCGAAGTAGCGTAGGCTAAACATACCATCCTTGCTTTTTATGAAAACCTTTTAACTCTAAGACAATGACGATTTGATGAATAATATTATGTGTATGATTTCCAATCCCGAAAATGCTTCGTTTTATAAGAATTTAATCAAAGTACTTTCTGTTTATGTTCTCTCTATCCTTCTAAAAACAAATTTTATCTTCCCCCAATCTTTTCTATTATTTTCTAAAGACAAAAATATTCCCTAGTAAACCCTGTCTCTGTGGGATCGACTCGTACTTGCACCCGCTATATTACAATAGCCCGTGCGCTTGCGGAATTAAATAAACCGTTAGGTTAAACACCCAACAAACGCCTAGACCCGTTTCGGACCGCCAAAATAATAAATACTACTTATCTTCAAAATCAAACATGTATCTTGAGATTAGAGAGATAAATGGAATGAATAATAAATACTACTTAGAGGTTAGAGAGATAATAAGTAATAAATAATTAAAAAGCTCACTTTAACCAACCACGACCAGAAATAGAAAGAGAAAGAGAAAGAGAAAGAGAAAGAGAAAGAGGGAGAGAGCTTAACTATATTAAATAATTTATTATTGATATGATTATCAAAGTACAAATATTACTGCCAATCATACTTTTTCTCATATTTCTTTTTATAGACTGAGTAAAAATAAAAACCATCAGATACCACATTCCATCTGCAGTGACCAGCTTTCCAAGCATTAAACCCGCATTTGGTAACCCTTTGATCAAAAACATCAATAGTTCGCGTTTTCTTTTGCCACCAAAAATGACAAAAGAAAAGAGTTGATTGAGAGATATTTTCACAAAAATACCAATTGAACTCTTGATTAGAGCTTAGCGTACGATTTCCAAGATCATCTTCTTTTGACTGACAACGAACTGTGATTTCACTGTTTGGTATAGTATTGTTGATATGCACAACATATTCTGGGGAAAACCAACATTTTTTTGCATATGTTTGGTGGAAAAAGTAAATGACAAAGAAGAAGACTAAGAGGTTTATCATGGAATAATAACCCATGTTTGATTAAGCCAAAGAGTTAATTTTGTGTGCCTCAAATTATTTCAAGTTTCTCTTTATATAGAGTTTGTAAAGGAGACAATTATTAACTTTTCTTGTAATCCAAATCACTAAAGACTAGAAATCCTTGAAATCCTTGACCAACTTAAAGCCTTATATTGTTGCTTTAGCCCAAATTAAAAAGTTACTCATTTTGTGAAAAAAATGTTCTAACTTTTATGATCTACTATTTAATAATACTTTAATCAAAAATTTAATTTAATTTTTTCACAATAAATACTTTCAATAATAATAATAATAATTGATAAATTGAATTTTTGGTCAAAGAGTAATATAATTGACTAGAAAGGTCAATTAATAGTAGATTTTTGGGACTGATTGAGTATGTAAATATCCTCGAAATATCCACTATATCTCAAAATGGAGATTTATTATTCAATCAATCGATGATGATCAAGATTTTATTAACAATATATTTTTTTCTTTTTAATATCCATAATATATTACTCATCCATTTTTTCAAGGTTTCAGATGGTTAAATATCTTTTTTTTTTTTAAATAGTATCTACCAAATGCAAGTTTCTCTTTATAAAGTTAGCATGAAAATTCAACCATCTAATTAGATTGAGTATTGTAAGATACAATTAAATCTTACCTCAATCTGAATTATTGAAGATATAAACTTTCATAAAATCTTAGAATAAGCCAGTTTTCAAAAAAAAAAAAATAATAAATAGGAAAAGGAAAAAGTGTTTTTGAATTGTGCGTTGACATTTTTATAAATACTCAATACTTATTAACATATTTTGTCACTCTTTAAAACTAAAGTTGGCACCCACCGGTGGCGAGCCTACCTTTACGTCATGGGGGTTGACCCCTTCAATTTTGGATTTTGTCAATTTTATCACATTCAAATTTTTAGAAATGACTTTATACTACTAAAAGTTATGAATTTATAAGATACACTCATTCCGTCTCAGTTTAAAATTCTTACTTTCTTTTCTTGATCTGTCTCGATTTATGTTTGTTAGTTTGCTTTATTTCATAAATGGAAAATTATAAACAGTGTAATGAAAAATATTATCCTCATAAATATGTACCTAATATGAAATTTCTTTTTATAGATTCACAAAGGCAATTGCAGACCTAGAATGATATTTTTCATTGAAACAAATTGTCACTCTTTAAAACTTAAAACTAAAGATGACACCGGTGACGAGCCTACCTTTACTTCACGGGGTTTGACCCCTTCAATGTTGGATTTTGTCAATTTTTGCTTTTTCAAATTTTTAGAAAGGACTTTATACTACTAAAAATTATGAATTTATTAGATACACTCATTTTGTCTCAGTTTAATAATACTTTAATCAAAAAATTAATTTAATTAATTTCATTATAAATACTATTGATAATAATAATAATAGATAAATAGAATTTTTGGTCAAAGAGTAATAGAATTGACTAGAAAGGTCAATTAATGGTAGATTTTTGGGACTGATTGAGTATGTAAATATCCTCGAATTATCCACTATATCTCAAAATGGAGATTTATTATTCAATCAATCGATGATGACCAAGATTTTATTAACAATATATTTTTCTCTTTTTAATGTCCATAATATATTACTCATCCATTTTTTCAAGGTTTCAGATGGTTAAATATCTTTTTTTTAAAAAATAGTATCTACCAAATGCAAGTTTCTCTTTATAAAGTTAGCATGAAAATTCAACCATCTAATTCGATTGAGTATTGTAAGATACAATTAAATCTTACCTCAATCTGAATTATTGAAGATATAAACTTTCATAAAATCTTAGAATAAGCCAGTTTTTAAAAAAATAATAATAATAAATAGGAAAAGGAAAAAGTGTTTTTGAATTGTGCGTTGACATTTTTATAAATACTCAATACTTATTAACTTATTTTGTCACTCTTTAAAACTAAAGTTGGCACCCACCGGTGGCGAGCCTACCTTTACGTCATGGGGGTTGACCCCTTCAATTTTGGATTTTGTCAATTTTATCACATTCAAATTTTTAGAAATAGCTTTATACTACTAAAAGTTATGAATTTATAAGATACACTCATTCCGTCTCAGTTTAAAATTCTTACTTTCTTTTCTTGATCTGTCTCGATTTATGTTTGTTAGTTTGCTTTATTTCATAAATGAAAATTATAAACAGTGTAATGAAAAATATTATCCTCATAAATATGTACCTAATATGAAATTTCTTTTTATAGATTCACAAAGGCAATTGCAGACCTAGAATGATATTTTTCATTGAAACAAATTGTCACTCTTTAAAACTTAAAACTAAAGATGACACCGGTGACGAGCCTACCTTTACTTCACGGGGTTTGACCCCATCAATGTTGGATTTTGTCAATTTTTGCTTTTTCAAATTTTTAGAAAGGACTTTATACTACTTCTTACTTTCTTTTCTTGGCTCGTATAATGTTTTTAGTTTGTTTTATGGTAAAGTGTGAATAGTGTTTTGAACAATATCATCCTCATAAAGTTCATAAAATTACAAAAAAAAAAAAAGATTACTAATTTATCTATTTTCACCCACTTGTTTTGTAAATAGTATTTTGTACAATAATATCATGGAATAACCCATGTTTGATTAAGCCAAAGAGTTAATTCTGTGTGCTTCAAATTATTTCAAGTTTCTCTTTATATAGAGTTTGTAAAGGAGCAATTATTAACTTTTCTTGTAATCCAAATCACTAAAGACTAGAAATCCTTGACCAACTTAAAGCCTTATATTGTTGCTTTAATCCAAATTAAAAAGTTACTCCTTTTGTGTTCTAACTTTTATGATCTACTATTTAATAATACTTTAATCAAAAAATTAATTTAATTAATTTCATTATAAATAATATTAATAATAATAATAATAGATAAATAGAATTTTTGGTCAAAGAGTAATAGAATTGACTAGAAATGTCAATTAATGGTAGATTTTTGGGACTGATTGAGTATGTAAATATCCTCGATATATCCACTATATCTCAAAATGGATATTAATTATTCAATCAATCGATGATGACGAAGATTTTATTAACAATATATTTTTTCTTTTTAATAACCATAATAAATTACTCATCCAATTTTTCAAGGTTTCAGATGGTTAAATATCTTTTTTAAAAAAATAGTATCTACCAAATAAAAGTTTCTCTTTATAAAGTTAGCATGAAAATTCAACCATCTAATTAGATTGAGTATTGTAAGATACAATTAAATCTTACCTCAATCTGAATTACTGAAGATATAAACCTTCATAAAATCTTAGAATAAGCCAGTTTTCAAAAAAAAAAAAAAATAGGAAAAGGAAAAAGTGTTTTTGAATTGCGCGTTGACATTTTTATTCAATACTTATTAACATATTTTCTCACTCTTTAAAACTAAAGCTAGCACCCACCGGTGGCAAGCCTACCTTTACGTCATGGGGTTGACCCCTTCAATTTTGGATTTTGTCAATTTTATCCGTCTCGATATAAGTTTGTTAGTTTGCTTTATTTCATAAATGGCAAATTATAAACAAAGTAACGAAAAATATTATCATCACAAATATGTACTTGATATGAAATTTCTTTTTATAGATTCAAAAGGCAATTGCAGGCCTAGAATGATATTTTTCATTCAAACAAATTGTCCCCTATTTAAAACTTAAAACTAAAGATGACACCAGTGACTAGCCTACCTTTACTTCACGGGGTTTGACCCCTTCAATGTTGGATTTTGTCAATTTTTGCTTTTTCAAATTTTTAGAAAGGACTTTATACTACGAAAAATTATGAATTTATTAGATACACTCATTTTGTCTCAGTTTAAGAGTCTTACTTTCTTTTCTTGTCTTGTATAATGTTTTTAGTCTGTTTTATGGCAAAGTGTGAACAGTGTTTTGAACAATATTATCCTCATAAAGTTCATAAATTACAAAAAAAAATGATTACTAATTTATCTATTTTCACCCACTTGTTTTGTAAATAATATTTTGTACAATAATATCCACAACTCACTACTTTTATTGACTCATTTTACATTAATTCCTTAACAAGTAAGTCAAATTAAAAACTTTAAATAGGAAGAAAGGAGTAATTTTTATAATTATGTCTTTTACGACAGAATAAGGATGAGATTGTTTAAATAAACAAGAGTGACTTTCATTCATTTGGGATGATCAAATTCATCAAGTTGCATAAATTTGAAATAGTGTCATTTATAATTTATAGTTAAGTTTTCTATGTATCTCAAAAGTATATTCGTGGTAAATTATTGCTTTAGTAGTAGAGACGAAATAATATTTTTTTAGAAAATGTAATCCGCACATAGAAAATACATGAAATATAATTCTAGCAATATTTAGATTTAGATTATCGTAATCTAGCATTTAACGATGAGTGCGTCTGCTGAGAAACGCGTTTCTCCATAACTATGGAGAAACGTGTTTTTCATAGCCAGAAGCTTTACATTTGATAACCAGAAAAAAAAACCCAAGGCCAAGACCAAAAGCTTCTGGATATCCAGAAGCTTTGCATTTGATAATGTGAAGCTTTGCGGTTGATATCCGAAGCTTTGTATTTGATAGCCGAAGGATGTGAAATGTATATCCGTAAACCTAGGTGCATATCCGTAAAACCTGTTAGGTGCATATCCGTAAATGTGTTAGGGCATATCCAGAAATTGCTATTGAAGGTTTACGGATATCCAGAAACCTTCAAATGTATATCCGAAACATTTTGAAGGTTTTACGGATATTCATTTGAAGGTTTCTGGATATCACTTTCATAGGTTTCTGGCTATCTAGCTCATTGTCGCGCGACATGTCGGGACCCGTTTCTCCATAACTTATGGAGAAACGCGTTTCTCCCTAGATTTTGTGTTTAACGATATGATGTTGGACAATGGATTAGCCCATACTACATAAATCAATTTGATGCTATCTCGTCAAACGAATTGCACAGGAACTGATTATGAATAGGAAACAAGGATACTCCGGCTGTTCTCTTTTGATTGGTCAAACGATCACCTACACACAAGCATGCACGTAAACTAGGCTGGGGTAGCTCCGGCAAAATCCCTCCGGCGTAAGAGTAAGTGGCTGGTAACTAACAAACTGATAACAATGGAAATTTAGAGAAAGAGAGAGAGAGAGAGAGAGAGAGAGAGAGAGAGAGAGAGAGAGAGAGAGCTTAGAGAGAGTATGTGAACTTACAAATAATGTTTTTTCAAAGGCTTATATACTCCCATGCACCATGTGCCTTGCACATGGTGGACACTTGTCAATCATCAAAGCAAGGTGCCAACCACCCCAAAGTAAGTGGAAAAACACTGTTCACCTTGTCACATCACACAATTTTGACGGTTATAGCGGGATACACACGTGTTAGTTCAAACAGTGTATACCGTCACCAGTCATGATTGTCGCCCCTGGCGACAATAGAAGGGAGAACGAAAAACTCCGGATTGCCGCCAACCTACACATCCAACCATAAGTGTTTCCAGTCGGACTACATTTTCACTTCTGACTGCAATCATTTTGCCTATACTTCTCGCGGGTCCTCACTCTCACACGCCGGCCTTCAAATGTCGCCACTATACTTGTCGCCTCACTATTTTGAGCCTACCTAGAATACACATATTATACGTACTTGGCCCAGTTGGCCCATTTTCGCCCTGATGGGCCTAATTTTACTGTTCAGGCCCAAATCCATTTTTCAAAATCACATCAGTAGCCCCCAAGTTCGAGACCTGAACTATTCATGATCCAGGCGAGAAACTTCCAGTTGTCGCTCAAAATTCCCGCCCTTACCTATCAACAGGCGCCAAACTGGTTCCAACTGACACCTAATGGACACGTGTCGCACTCTTGGTGGATTCCTCTGACAGTTTTGACGGCTGTGACAGGACATCTGAAGAGACATTTTGAAATTTGAAATTATTAAATGGGGGGAAATTTAATTTTTGGGGGCTGATTAAGTTTAACTGCTGAAAAACCCTTTGAAATTCCTCTCTTATAAATACTTTCCCCCTACTCACTTTTCACTTTTTTACTCTCTTTGGCTTCCTTAACCTTCAGCACACTCTCATGCGACCTGCAAGCTTTTCCAGCAAACCCATTTCCAGCCTTACCAATCACTTTCCGTTCAGATTTCTTACTAGTCTTTGATCTTCACTAAATTCCGACCATAAAACTCCCATTTTTTACTATTTTCCTCAACCCGGACTCAAATCCCTTCTCACGTCCGTTGAACCTTCCGGCGAATCTTCAACCTCTTCTCAACTTTCTCAAAGATCCCTCGTATTTTCCTAGTAGCAATTTGATCTTTGGTTTTCTTTGCTTTCCTTCAAATTCATGTTTGTCTCACATGGCTAGATCTAAGTCTTGTGTTAGGCAAGTAAGGTATGGTCAATGCAAAAGATCTGGGGGTATCTGTTATTTAACTAGAGGCATTTGGGCGAGAATCCCACTGACTGACTTAGTTAATTGCTTAAGTGTCCATAAGGTAGATCCCGCCATCATTGCCGCCGTTGAAGTTAGGGGTAGATGTTTTCTTCATTCTTCAGCCCCCATATCCAAAAAGTTTTTTAACTCTCGAGAACTGCGACCATATTTGCCGCTTTTATGGCTCCCCAATAGATTCTGACAGCTCTGACACTAATTTTCCCGCTGCGATATCCGTAGCTAGTAGGACTCATTATAAACAAATTTCTTCTTCTTCTGATTCAGGCGAGATGTCCAATCCAGGAGCCCCCAGCACTTCAACTCAAACTGGCGGGAATTCAGCCTTAAACAATAATCCCAATTCTGATGCTGCGGGAACCAGCTCTTCCCAAAATTCCCGCATAACCCCTTACCATACTAGATACAACATAGATCACCTAGATTACCATATAGCTGATTATGATGGCGAGATGTCTCTTTCCGCCATTAGACATAGGCAAGATGGAGTTGTAGTCTTTCTATCCCAACTTGAGGCCGGACTTAGGATTCCCGTGGATCCATTCATCTCCCTCATTCTTTACAAAGCCCAGGCAGCTATAGCTGAACTTCACCCTAATGCCCTTAGGGTTCTTACCTGTTTCATAGTTATCTGCCGTGCTTTAAGGCGAGAACCCACTTCCCACCTTCTCTTAGATCTTTTCACTGGTTACCAATAGCACAATAAAGGAACCAATGAGATCAGGATGCACTTCAGTACAAGAAACCAGAGATTCTCACTCCACTTTTCGCCAAAATCCACAATTGGAAAAATGATCATTTGTTCAGAATATCCAGCATAAGCTGGGCTCTCCTCTCAGATTTGATAGGAATTCACCCAAAGATTGATAAGAAATGGGCTTTAGATGAAGACGAAAAATGTCTTAAGACTAGAATCCTTAAAGTCCTAGAAGATGCCTCTGGAACTACTATCCCTCCCCTGCCCTGTTTTCTTGCCAGAAGATTGTTCTGGACCACTCCCTAATCAGCCAAGTAGGGCTTTCTTATACTTTCCCGCCTGCTCCTCCATGGGTCGCCATTGAGCATACCGCATCTTGGCCTGGATGGGAAATTCATTCAGATGATAAATTCAGCTCTGAGTGCACGATCTGCGGGAATGGCAAGAACATGTGTCGCTCCATGATAAAAGTATAACGTATGATTTTCACAGTTTTCTCTCTTCCCTTTATTTTCAAGTTAACTTATCTTTGTCGCTAACACATTCTTTTTTCCCGCAGAACATCGCACAATGAACATGAATCAAAGGAGGCTAGCCCAGGTCAACTCTGAGGCTCAGGCGAAAAGGTTAGCAATGGCTAGGAAGGCTAGCCTAATGACTCAGAAAAGAAGACCTTGCTACTCCCATCTCACCAACTGGTGTTGATGATAAGATTGTTAGTGAAGGTTCTCGCAAGAGAGCTTCCACCACCACTTCCCGCCAAACTAAGCGACAACGCCCAGCGCCTTCTGCCCAATCTCAAGGGGACAAACCTGCGGCTCTTGACTTGCGGGATGAAGAAGACGCCACTGCCAATACTGAAGATCAGGCTGATGAGCAAGTTCTGGAAATCGATGATGCTGGCCATACTGATGGGGTCCTAACTGAAGAGCAAGCGGGAACTGAGATCCTGCCGCTTCCCTAAACTAATGAAGCTGCTCCACCAACTTCTTCTCCAGACCATCAACCTACATCCCGCACTACTCCCAGGCGTAGGGCCAGCTGGCTAGAGGAAGACTTTATTCTTCTCGCAGATGAGGAGGGTATGAAGTCCCTTTGCCAAGATGCTGATCAAGTTGCCTTTGTTCAAGGGGAGGATCCCACTCATTTCACATATCACGCGGGAATCCAGCTTTCTCTGGTAAGAAAATTTTGCACTCTTTTCGCTTTCATTACTTTCTTTCAATTCTTGTTAACACTTTTTTGTCACTTTTTACCTTGCAGGTCAGCAGCACTATCTTGGGCCTAAGCAAGAAGTGTGCGACCCTAGAGGAAACCCTTGGTCAGGCGGGAAAAGAGAAAGAAAACTTAAGGAAACGAGTGTCCAAGCGGTATCGAACGATCAAGGACTTGAAGGCCCAAAAAAACAAAGCTGACGCTGACTTGGAGGCGGAAACCACTACAAGAAACCAGCTCAAGGAAGAAATGGAGAAGGCGAGAAAGATACGGAAGACAAAGTGATGAGGCTCGACGCTGAAAATGAGCAACTTCTTAACGAGAACTTTGTTAAAGCTAATGAAGTTACCAAACTCAAAAGCGATCTCGAAGATGCCAAGACAAAAGCTGAGGCCAAATCCATGGATGTCTATGATAATGCCATTGTGAATTGTATTTGCTTCTTTAAATCAAGTGTGAAAAACGTGTGCCCAGGCGGTTATAATTATGGTTCCACAAGTACATTGTAAAAATGCTTTTAAGTATGGAGAGATCATGTACCTTATACTATCGAGAGACGTTTGTCCCTACAAGGGGCTTGTCAAGCGACTCTATAATATCATTTGTCCAATGCTCAGGAGTGTCCATCTTGCATCACAAGAACATGTTAGGATTGGGTGTTAGATTAGCTAACACCCCTCTGATGCTTAAGCCAGTAGGGATTTTGATTAAATAAAATAAATGGTAAATTCAAAGGAAATAGAAACTAATTTTAAGAAGAGGTTCGTACCTTGGCGTTAATATGGTAATGAATTTTACCTTACAGATAATACTGCTCGAGGCGTAGCCCTTGGCACTGTATCGTAGGATGATGGCCTGCCCCAGTCCCAACCAGTCATCTAACAGGCATGGTTCAACATCTGCATTGTTACGGATTTTAAGGCGCATTAGACTTTCTTCTTCACAAGCCGTGCTCAATGAATAGAACACGCTTTCATATCCGTTTTGTAGCATTCCTTTGTAGCTTGTTGATCTCCCTTCACCTTGATTACTCCCCAAGGCGTTGGCATCTTGACCCATTGATGGTACGTAGAAGGAACCGCTTTCATGTTATGGATCCAAGGTCTGCCCAAGATGACGTTATAAGAAGATGGGCAGTAAATCATGCAAATCCTTTCCATAGAATTCATCCCTTCTACATAGATGGGCAATTTGATTTCTCCAATTGTCTGTTTTGATTCCCCACTGAAACCTACCAAAATGGAGGAGTACTCACTACCTCTGATAGGGGGATCATCATTTCTTCTTAGGTGCTCTTCATGATCAAATTGACTGAACTGCCATTGTCGATTAAGATGCACTTCACCTTGCAATTGGCAATCTGTAGGGTGACAACTAGACCATCATGGTGCGGATCTAAGATGTCTTCTTTATCATCATCATCGAAAATAATTTGTTCACCCGGCGAGTGGTCCGGATGCCTAGTTGGCATCAAGTCCCAAAACCAAAGGACCTTTATCCGGCCTAACCCTAAAATTGTACCTACCATTACCATGAGCCCTAATTTTGGCGACAAACGCTAATTCCTCCAAACTGGCCACTACGCCGTGCTCGGCTACAACATATCTAAAGTAAGCAAGATGTGCCATCCTATGGGCACAAGTTAGCAGTAGGACAACCGAGTTTCCTTGAAAAAACGAGTAATAGAATGGGAGAAAGATAATTTCAAACCTGCATTAAATGGGTACTCGTAAAACCTCACTCACTCATCAGATAGGCAATCGGCACTAAAAGATCAGTAGGGATTAGAAATTCGGCGCCTGGAGGGAAGGCATTGTTCCTCTTCAAAGCATCAACATGGGACACATTGAAGCTACACCGTTCATCTTCCCTGTTACGTATAAACCCTAGGCACCTAAAACCCTCAGGCAAAGTCACATCTACGTCTATTACCTTTTTCTTACTCTTCCCCATTGATGCGATTAAACGAGATGAAAAGGGAAAAAAGGAAGAAGGAGGAGCTCACCGGAAAATAAACGGAGAACTAGCACCGGGCTTGGAAGCGAATTTTGGGAAAGATTTGTAAACTTTCTAAACTGCAAAGTTGTATTTAAGTAAGGTGATGGTTATAGACCTCTAGCCCCATAATTACCTCTAACCGCCTATTAACCACTGAAAGCAACCACCTCAATAATTCCTTTGCAAGTTAGAGATACACTTGGCAAAATATTAGGCTTTCCATGTCCCACTTGGAAATCCAAATATTTTGGAGGCAATTGTTTGGGGTAGAAAAATCCACTCAGCATGTTTTACATCTTGGCAGTACGACTTAAGGTAACATCTTGAAACTACACCTTGAACTAACGTCTTGTGAAATTGTTTGTTGTATATTTTTCCTACTTTTCAGGAACAAAGTCATGCATAAAAGGCTTGGTCAAATAGTAACTCTACACCATCACGACTGCGTGAAGACCCATTCAAAAGATAGTGTGATCCTTGTAACGGCCATGGTTTCAGCAAAGGCATAACTGCAGGCAGGAGATTAGAAGATTAATTGTTTCTGTTATCTTTTCTTATATGTTTAAAAAGGTGAAAGAAACACATGTATGCACACACATTAATGGCAGTCACATTCATACGCCATTGTTCTGTACTCTGTAACCAAGAAAAACAAATAGCAATAAAACTACATTTTGGGTTAAGGTAGGTTTTTTCCTAAAACCTCCCGAGGTTTTGTGCCGGAGAACGTTTGTTCAAAGGTTTTCCTCGTTACATAACCGTGTTCATCCTGATTTTGAGATCATATTCCATTTAAACCCCAAAGTTCATTAGTACAAATTTGCCTTGTCGAAATTTGTCCAAAACACCAATACCTAAATGCCAACACACAGAGAACACACGCACACACATTTTATACACAATAACACACATAAACACATTCACATATTCAACCCGCATTTAGTAACCCTTTCATCAAAAACATCAATAGTTCGCGTTTTCTTTTGCCACCAAAAGTGACAAAATAAAAGAGTTGTTTGAGAGATATTTTCACAAAAATTCCAATTGAACTCTTCATTAGAGCTTAGCATACGATTTCCAAGATCATCATCTTTTGACTGACAACGAACTGTGATTTCACTGTTTGGTATAGTATTGTTGATATGCACAACATATTCTCGGGATGCCCAACATGATTTTGCATATGTTTGGTGGAAAAAGTAAATGACAAAGAAGAAGACGAAGAGGTTTATCATGGAATAATAACCCATGTTTGATTAAGCCAAAGAGTTAATTTTGTGTGCTTCAAATTATTTCAAGTTTCTCTTTATATAGAGTTTGTAAAGGAGACAATTATTAACTTTTCTTGTAATCCCAATCACTAAAGACTAGAAATCCTTGACCAACTTAAAGCCTTATATTGTTGCTTTAGTCCAAATTAAAAAGTTACTCCTTTTGTGAAAAAAATGTTCTAACTTTTATGATCTACTATTTAATAATACTTTAATAAAAAATTTAATTTAATTTTTTCACAATAAATACTTTCAATAATAATAATAATAATTGATAAATTGAATTTTTGGTCAAAGAGTAATAGAATTGACTAGAAAGGTCAATTAATGGTAGATTTTTGGGACTGATTGAGTATGTAAATATCCTCGAAATATCCACTATATCTCAAAATGGAGATTTATTATTCAATCAATCGATGATGACCAAGATTTTATTAACTATATATTTTTTTCTTTTTAATATCCATAATATATTACTCATCCATTTTTTCAAGGTTTCAGATGGTTAAATATATATATTTTTAAAATAGTATCTACCAAATGCAAGTTTCTCTTTATAAAGTTAGCATGAAAATTCAACCATCTAATTAGATTGAGTATTGTAAGATACAATTAAATCTTACCTCAATCTGAATTATTGAAGATATAAACTTTCATAAAATCTTAAAATAAGCCAGTTTTCAAAAAAAATAATAATAATAAATAGGAAAAGGAAAAAGTGTTTTTGAATTGTGCGTTGACATTTTTATAAATACTCAATACTTATTAACATATTTTGTCACTCTTTAAAACTAAAGTGGGCGCCCACCGGTGGCGAGCCTACCTTTACGTCATGGGGGTTGACCCCTTCAATTTTGGATTTTGTCAATTTTATCACATTCAAATTTTTAGAAATGGCTTTATACTACTAAAAATTATGAATTTATAAGATACACTCATTCCGTCTCAGTTTAAAATTCTTACTTTCTTTTCTTGATCTGTCTTGATTTATGTTTGTTAGTTTGTGTAATGAAAAATATTATCCTCATAAATATGTACCTGATATGAAATTTCTTTTTATAGATTCACAAAGGCAATTGCAGACCTAGAATGATATTTTTCATTTAAACAAATTGTCACTCTTTAAAACTTAAAACTAAAGATGACAGCAGTTACGAGCCTACCTTTACTTCACGGGGTTTGACCCCTACAATGTTAGATTTTGTCAATTTTAGCTTTTTCAAATTTTTAGAAAGGACTTTATACTACTAAAAATTATGAATTTATTAGATACACTCATTTTGTCTCATTTTAATGTTCATACTTTCTTTTCTTGGCTCGTATAATGTTTTTAGTTTGTTTTATGGCAAAGTGTGAACAGTGTTTTGAACAATATCATCCTCATAAAGTTCATAAAATTACAAAAAAAAAAAAAAAGATTACTAATTTATCTATTTTCACCCACTTGTTTTGTAAATAGTATTTTGTACAATAATATCATGGAATAACCCATGTTTGGTTAAGCCAAAGAGTTAATTTTGTGTGCTTCAAATTATTTCAAGTTTCTCTTTATATATAGTTTGTAAAGGAGCAATTATTAACTTTTCTTGTAATCCAAATCACTAAAGACTAGAAATCCTTGACCAACTTAAAGCCTTATATTGTTGCTTTAATCCAAATTGAAAAGTTACTCCTTTTGTGTTCTAACTTTTATGATCTACTATTTAATAATACTTTAATCAAAAATTTAATTTAATTATTTTCATTATAAATACTATCAATAATAATAATAATAATAATAGATAAATTGAATTTTTTGGTCAAAGAGTAATAGAATTGACTAGAAATGTCAATTATTGGTAGATTTTTGGGACTGATTGAGTATGTAAATATCCTCGAAATATCCATCATATCTCAGAATGGAGATTTATTATTCAATCAATTGATGTTGACCAAGATTTTATTAACAATATATATTTTCTTTTTAATATCCATAATATATTACTCATCCAATTTTTCAAGGTTTCAGGTGATTAAATATCTTTTTTAAAATAGTATCTACCAAATGCAAGTTTCTCTTTATAAAGTTAGAATGAAAATTCAACCATCTAATTAGATTGAGTATTGTAAGATACAATTACATCTTACCTCAATCTGAACTGAAGATATAAACGTTCATAAAATCTTAGAATAAGCCAGTTTTCAAAAAAAAAAAAGAGGATAAATTACTGCTGGGTCCTTCACCCTAAGTCAATTGATCAATTAGGCTACTGAAATTTCGAATTTAACCAACTAATCCACTTTAGTAATCAATATTCCATCAGATCCCTCACCTAGTTTAATGAGTTTTATAATTACGAAACTACCCTTGTATAAATATCTCTTTTTTCTCGCCTAGGGCTTTGACGTGTCACTTTTCACGTCGGGAGCAGTTGAGAGAGAGAGAGAGAGAGAGAGAGAGAGAGAGAGAGAGAGAGAGAGAGAGAGAGAGATAAGGCAATTTTGAAACCCGTTCAATTCGGTGAGTTCAATTTTTCTTAATTGTTTGATTGTGATCAATTTAGAAGTCGATTGCTTTGTGATTTGCAATCTTGTTGATGCTTTGATTTTGGATTTTGATTTTTTTATAGGTTTGAATTTGAATTTTTGATGATTGGTAAACTGAATTGCTTTATACGAGCTTCGTTGATGATTCGTGAATATGATTTCAATTCGAATTGTCTGTTAGTTGTACTAGAACATGATTCAACCTATTTTAACAGTTATCTGTTAGTTCACAGTTGTCTGTTAGTTCACAATTGTTTTGTTGATTGTATTACTTATGTTGACATTTATTTTAATTTTTTTTTTTATTATATGTTGCAGATTAATCAATCTTCAAAATATGAATCCTTGTTTGATGATTTTGTTGAAATATGGAGATTTTACAGTAGTTGAAAGATTTAGTAAGCTTTCATCTTTCAATGCATTGGTTGATTTTGCTTGCAATAGATGGGAGGATTTGAAGATGGAATTTATGCATTTTTCATATTCTTTACCTGGGAGTTCTACTTGTCTATTACATAATGAGGATGATTTTACAAATATGGGAATTATTTTAGGTCGTAGTTCTATTGAGTGTATTGAAATTCATTTGACACAAATTCTTACATTGGATTTTAATGAATCTTCCTCATTTAATGTCTCAAGTATATGTAGTAGTCATGAATTGCTTGTTAGTTTTTTCCGTCATCCAAATAAGGAATTGAAAATTGCTAAGTGGGTTAATGGTATAGAGGGTATTGGACAGGGATTTGAAGATGGAATTAGTGAGTTCAGAAACAAGTTGTGTAAGTATGTTGCAGCTGTTGGTTTTGACTTCATTTATTTAAAAAATGATAGTGAGTGTATTACTGCCAAATGTGTACACAGAGATTTGAGAGGTTGTCCGTGGAGGATTCACGCATCTATTGAAGTTTCTCTTTATATAGAGTTTGTAAAGGAGACAATTATTAACTTTTCTTGTAATCCAAATCACTAAAGACTAGAAATCCTTGACCAACTTAAAGCCTTATATTGTTGCTTTAGCCCAAATTAAAAAGTTACTCCTTTTGTGAAAAAAATGTTCTAACTTTTACGATCTACTATTTAATAATACTTTAATCAAAAATTTAATTTAATTATTTTCACTATAAATACTATCAATAATAATAACAATAATTGATAAATTGAATTTTTGGTCAAAGAGTAATAGAATTGAATAGAAAGGTCAATTAATGGTAGATTTTTGGGACTAATTGAGTATGTAAATATCCTCGAAATATCCACTATATCTCAAAATGGAGATTTATTATTCAATCAACCGATGATGATGAAGATTTTATTAACAATATATTTTTTCTTTTTAATATACATAATATATTACTCATCCAATTTTTCAAGGTTTCAGATGGTTAAATATTTTTTTTTTTAAAATAGTATCTGCCAAATGCAAGTTTCTCATTATAAAGTTAGCATGAAAATTCAACCATCTAATTAGATTGAGTATTGTAAGATACAATTAAATCTTACCTCATTCTGAATTATTGAAGATATAAACCTTCATAAAATCTTAGAATAATCCAGTTTTCAAAAAAAAAAAAAATAATAAATAGGAAAAGGAAAAAGTGTTTTTAAATTGCGCGTTGACATTTTTATTCAATACTTATTAACATATTTTGTCACTCTTTAAAACTAAAGCTGGCACCCACCGGTGGCGAGCCTACCTTTACGTCAGTCATGGGGGTTGACCCCTTCAATTTTGGATTTTGTCAATTTTATTACATTCAAATTTTTAGAAATGGCTTTATACTACTAAAAATTATGAATTTATAAGATACACTAATTTCGTCTCATTTTAAAATTCTTACTTTCTTTTCTTGATCCGTCTCGATTTAATTTTGTTAGTTTCCTTTATTTCATAAATGGCAAATTATAAACAAAGTAACGAAAAATATTATCCTCATAAATATGTACTTGATATGAAATTTCTTTTTATAGATTCAAAAGGCAATTGCAGGCCTAGAATGATATTTTTCATTGAAACAAATTGTCCCCTATTTAAAACTTAAAACTAAAGATGACACCAGTGACTAGCCTACCTTTACTTCACGGGGTTTGACCCCTTCAATGTTGGATTTTGTCAATTTTTGCTTTTTCAAATTTTTAGAAAGGACTTTATACTACGAAAAATTATGAATTTATTAGATACACTCATTTTGTCTCAGTTTAAGAGTCTTACTTTCTTTTCTTGGCTCGTATAATGTTTTTAGTCTGTTTTATGGCAAAGTGTGAACAGTGTTTTGAACAATATTATCCTCATAAAGTTCATAAATTACAAAAAAAATGATTACTAATTTATCTATTTTCACCCACTTGTTTTGTAAATAATATTTTGTACAATAATATCCACAACTCACTACTTTTCACTACTACATTTTTGACCTAATGTAACGCATCTAATGCATCTAATGCAACACCATGAGCTAATGTAACGCATCTAATGCAACGCCAGAGCTAATGTAACGCATCTAATGCAACGCCAGAGCTAATGTAACGGCACATTTTGATTAATGCAACGACTTTGATCTTGGCGTTACATTAGATTTTTTGGCGTTACATTAGATTATTCTAATGTAACGGCTAAATTACTAATGCAACGCCAAAATAATTCCTTTTTTTTTTAGACGGACTTTAATATTTTCCCCCAAATATTTCCCTCTTTTTTTAATGGGAAAAATTGAAAATTGAAGACCACAAAACTCTCCGTTCTCTCTCTTCTCCTTATTTCTCACTCGATTCTCTCTCTTCTCTCCTTATTTCTCTCTGCGCAAATCTCCTCCCGCTTCTCTCTCTAGAACGAACGGTTGCCCTAGCCTTGTCGTCTGCGTCGTCGCAATCCTTCGATACAGGTAACGCTCTTCTCTCTTCTCTCTTCTCTCCTCTGATTCATTCTGTGCCCTAAACCCTTCCCATCCATCCGATTTTGATTTGCCCTAAATCTTCCCTCATCTGATTTTGATTTTGATTTTGATTTCCCCCAATATTCATGCCCTAAGTTTCTTTTTGTCAAAGGTTGGTCTTATCGCAAACGGAGTCTTGGTTATTTTGGTAAATTACTGCACTGTCTCTTGCGTCCTACGGAGTATTCGAAACTTGGTCTTGGATCTCATCATACTTAGTAGAGTGGTTGTTTGTGTTCTTGTTATCTGTAGTATTCCGAAATACGGAGTACAGTATGTTGTAAAATATTTTGATCAAACAAAATAAAAGGATACACATAACTTGAAATATATTTGGTTCAAACAAAATAAAGCATTGCAATTGAAATGTAAGAGCTTTGGTAAAAAAAGAAAAGGAAAAAACGAAAGAAGAAATGTAAGTGCTAACATGGATTCATTGTATCTGAGTTACTTCATAGATTCGATTATGATGCTCAGTGCTAGACCTGTAATGCCTGAAATATACTCCCTCCGTCCCGCTACAAATTATTTTTTAACACTAACAGAGGATAAAACCAACAGAGATGAACGTATTTGTTGGAGAAAACCAAATTATTGTAATTAGTCCTACTCTTAGTATAATGTTTTGAGACCGTTGAATGATAATGAAAAGTTTTGATTATGGTAGATCAAGATGGTGTTTTTATAAGTTCTTATGTCAGAGAGTACTTATTTAACACTAACGAGAGGATAAAACCATATATGCATATAAGAGTGTGTGTCTCGTATACTGTGTGTCACGGTCCATAAGAGGGGTATAGAAATAAATAAGCCAGTTTCAAAGATTAGTCACAGTGAAGCTGCTCAATAAACAAAGAGAGGACTTCTATATAAAAATCCTCTCGATAACTATAAGGAATTTAAGCATTAATCTCACCTTCAGACCTGCCATCGATAGAAGTTTATTAGAAGCAACATAAGCAATGTCTGAATTGTCCAACCTCTTCTCCACAAAGTAGATAACTTCAGAAATACCTGACTGCAATCAACAAAATTGATTATGAACAAACCGGCACATCAGGAATAAAGAAACAACGATAATGCGGAAGAAAAGTTAATGTTGTGTTCAAAACAACCAGAGCTGTTCCTTCAAACTAGATTCTCTTGAGCGGAAGTCGCGTACTCTATTTTGGACATTTAGCCCTCTCCACTTGTATTTTCTATTGTGGCTAGATTGTTCCATTTCTTGTGTTTTTCACTATTTATGCCAACATGAAACTCTCCTTTATCCAAAAAATCAATGGTCATTCACATATGACTTTTCATGCTTCTCTGATGCAGGTATGGGACACAAGACAACACTCCTGCGGCAATTCTTTTCACGTTCACGATGAATACATTACGATATAACATTTGCACCTGATTCCATGAAATTATTATGTACAAGGTATTTGACAGTGCGCTCTTTCTGTTTGGCCATGCATTTAAATTATTTGAATGTCATAACACTCACGGAAGAGGTGCATTATACGTCGATTGTTAATAATGAGAGTGGATTTCATATTCTCCTTCTATCATCATGGCCGGCTTAATTTGGTATATTGTTTTGTTTCTCATGTTAAGTGGAGATGGAACTCTTTCTGTTTGTAATCTGCGAAGTAACAAGGTACTTTCTATCCTCAGATTCCCCAAGCTCTCTCTCTCTCTCTCTCTAGTTCTTCCTTGGAGTTCATTGAGACAGGTTGAGTAACTAGTATTAGTTTCACACTAATGTTCTATTTGTAAGTTTTAGGTGCAAACCCGTTTCGAGTTTTCTGAAGAGGAGCCGCTTTCTATAGTAATTATGAAGGTAGCCATCTCTCTTGTGATTGGGTTTAACTTTCATTCATTTTTTTTATATCGAGTTGTAAGCAAGTTTGTGTTTCGTTGTAAACGTCCGTCTTGTTGAGCCGTCAACAGTGAAACCTCATAAATTTCTTAACACTATAGTTTCTTTTTGTTTATTAGAATGGTCGCAAGGTTGTGTGTGGGACGCAAAATGGGACTCTACTACTCTATTCATGGGGTTACTTCAAGGATTGCGGGTATCTTACGAGGTTAATATGTATACGTTCAAGTCAGCCTATGAGGATATTTTCTATTCAAATCGGATATACCGAAATATTTTGATGCATGTATTTTCCTTAAATGTTAATGTTCTTACTGGAGGGTGTTCCTGGATGGTCCTTTTTTGTTCTCCCAGTGACCGCTTTACGGATCTCTCGCCCGAACCCCGTTGATGCATTGTTGAAGGTTAGTTTATTCACTTATCTATATTCACAAGAGTTGGCATCCAACCATAATTTCGTTTGTGATCAGAATGTATCTTTTGCCTCTTTTCTCATTAGCTTGATGAAGATAGGGTTGTCACCGGGTCCGAGAATGGTATTATCGAGGTGGGATTTTTAATTTTTTGGTGCGTTCTTCATTCGGCTTGTAGATCAACTTATTGTTGGTTTTGAACCCTCTACTATTTGAGATTAGTCTGGTAGGAATACTACCCAACAGAGTTATTTAGCCTATTGCGAGCACTCAGATTATCCAGTCGAGCGTCTTGGTAAGCCTCATCTCTAGCATGGATTCCAGAAGTTATTTT
This sequence comes from Adenophora triphylla var. japonica, assembly GCA_022495995.1. Lineage (NCBI taxonomy): Eukaryota > Viridiplantae > Streptophyta > Magnoliopsida > Asterales > Campanulaceae > Adenophora > Adenophora triphylla. The sequence continues at coordinate 85,180 of JAFEMH010007364.1, forward strand.
TAGATATACTTGATGGAGCCTGCAAAAGTTTTACTTTCTTGCTCACAGTACTTACTCCAAACCACACACAAAAGAACATGGTTATTTTTTTCTTTGAAAGAGCTTATTTAATGACCCCTTAGCACAAATATAAGGAAATATGCATCTCTTTTAAGTTAGATATGCATTGAATTGAACTGCATACCGAATCGAGATCACTTCTTGGTTGTTGTCATTTGGCCGTTGAGGTAGGTTGTTTCGACTCGTGGTTATTATTGTCTTGTAGCATTTTCTCACGATAGAAAGTATCTTGGCAGGACATCACATGATAACATGATCAAGGTGTTCTCTCTCTCTCTCTCTCTCTTGAATGTGCATTCGTTGACATGGTATGAGCTCTAGCCGTTGAAACTTGGAGGACATGGATATTCCTCATTATCGTTGTCACGGAGTACAGTATGTCTTTTTGTTGCATTGCAAAGTTTAAAAATTCCTAGTATGGAAGTGTCGGTCTTTCAAACTTAAAGGGTGGGTTCAAATGAACCTTTCCCTTCTATGTGCCTTCCACTGGGTTTGCATGTTGTCGTAATTACTCATTCCATATACTTGTCATACTGAACAGAGATACTCAAAACATATAGCAAAAGCTTAAGTACGTACTCCCAACACAATCTTTTCACCCTTCATTAGGCTATTTCAGGCAGAAATTGTCGTTGAAAGATGACTGCTAATGATATATCAGACAACCACCAATGTTTCGATTCTTTTTCTAAGTAAGTTAGCATGAGATCGATCGCGTCCAGTGAATGTTGTTTAATACTTCATCAAACACCTATTTGGAAAAATCTTCAACTGATAAATACATATTTTTAGCTGAAAAACTTCCCAATCCTTGGAATTTACGTTCATAAATAGCAATATATATTGGACAGTCATAACGAGTCTAGCTCGTAGGCAGTTGCTTTTGAAACTGGAAGTAAGCTGAGAGCTATATACAAAGTTGACTAGCAGTCAACTAACATATGGCCTCCATCCGCTCGGGTCAAAAGTTTAGGCGGGTACGAGTTAAAACTGAAGTGCGGTTCATGTAGGTGTTTAGAAGATTTTCCATACTGAATAAATTTAACTCCATACATCCCTCTTAGAACACACTACTAAATGACGGAACCTTGCTACATATATGTAGGCTTTTAAGAGAAGCAAGACTACCGACGTAAGAAACAAGACTACCGACGTAAGAAACAAATGTGTGAATTTTGAAGAGTTTATAATGCAGTCCAATATCCTTATCCAAGTTCTTAAATTGGTTTTACCTTTCTTATGTCTGATTTGGTATCACCAGTTAATTGGATATTTGAGTGATTTCCTATGGCTCGTCTATCTAATATTTCCATTTTCTGTTGTTCATTAATATATGGTCCTATGTTTATTATTTGCTGCGATGTATATAGTTTAGCCATGAAGGATTTGTCTCATTTATGAAACTATCTACTTTACATGGTAATTCTAGTGGTTACTCCCAAACTGAAAGTCTTACCTTTTCCTTTACATGCTCTGTAACTAAGGGCACTCTTCTCTTACTCAGATTTGGCACTCGATGTTTGGTTCTAAATGTAGTCATGCTTTCTACAGACATATGTTAGATTAGGTTGACATTGGGATCACTTCTATAAGTTGTTACGGGGCTATAGGTTGTTCAGTTTTAGTCACAGATCTATTATTTGTTTACAGCCATGTTTTGTTGTTCTAATTAGTTGTATTTTCACTTGCAGGTTCATGGTGGAGGCTTTCTTTTGTTGGTGCATCTTTTGGTGTTTGTAATTACTATGTGTCGATGACACAAAACTTGTTATGTACTACTTTTGCCACGGTTATGTTAAAAACTTGTTAGGTTATATTATGTAATTAGTATGTGTCGATGACACATCATGTGTACATATATATATTATCTTTTGGGAATGAAGTTTGTCAATATATGTTAATTATCATGTCAATTAATTTTTTATATAATATTTTTTTATTATTTAATTGTATATATATTACTATTAAATAACAACAGCCGTTACATTAGGTGTGCATCTGCTTTTTGGCGTTACATTAGTGCTTTTTGGCGTTACATTAGGTATTCAACAACTTTTTAAATTGGCGTTGCATTAGGTACTCATCTACATTTTGGCGTTGCATTAGGTGTTCATATAGTTTTAAAATTGGCGTTGCATCAGGTATTTACCTGATGCAACGCCAAAGCTCTGGCGTTACATTAGCTTACTATGTCGTTGCATTAGACCTAATGCAACGCAAGAGAATGCAACGGCCATTTGGCGTTACATTAGGCCTAATGTAACGGTTTTTGGGCCCTAATGCAACGAAAATTGGCGTTACATTAGGTCAGAAATGTAGTAGTGTTTATTGACTCATTTTACATTAATTCCTTAACAAGTAAGTCAAATTAAAAACTTTAAATAGGAAGAAAGGAGTAATTTTTATAATTATGTCTTTTACGACAGAATAAGGATGAGATTGTTTAAATAAACAAGAGTGACTTTCATTCATTTGGGATGATCAAAATCATCAAGTTGCATAAATTTGAAATAGTGTCATTTATAATTTATAGTTAAGTTTTCTATGTATCTCAAAAGTATATTCGTGGTAAATTATTGCTTTAATAGTAGAGACGAAATAATATTTTTTTAGAAAATGTAATCCACACATAGATAATACATGAAATATTATTCTAGCAATATTTAGATTTAGATTATCTTAATCTAGCATTTAACGATATGATGTTGGATAATGGATTAGCCCATACTACATAAATCAATTTTATGCTATCTCGTCAAACGAATTGCACAGGAACTGATTATGAATAAGAAACAAGGATACTCCAGCTGCTCTCTTTTGATTGGTCAAACGATCACCTACACACAAGCATGCACGTAAACTAGGCTGGTGTAGCTCCGGCAAAAGCCCTCCGGCGTAAGAGTAAGTGACTGGTAACTAACAAACTGATAACAATGGAAATTTAGAGAGAGAGAGAGAGAGAGAGAGAGAGAGAGAGAGAGAGAGAGAGAGAGAGAGAGAGAGAGAGAGAGAGAGAGATAGAGCTTAGAGAGAGTATGTGAACTTACAAATAATGTTTTTTCAAAGGCTTATATACTCCCATGCACCATGTGCCTTGCACATGGTGGACACTTGTCAATCATCAAAGCAAGGTGCCAACCACCCCAAAGTAAGTGGAAAAGCACTGTTCACCTTGTCACATCACACAATTTTGACGGTTATAGCGGGATACACACGTGTCAGTTCAAACAGTGTATACCGTCACCAGTCACGATTGTCGCCCCTGGAGACAATAGAAGGGAGAACGACAAACTCCGGATTGCCGCCAACCTACACATCCAACCATACGTGTTTCCAGTCGGACTACATTGTCACTTCTGACTGCAATCATTTCGCCTATACTTCTCGCGGGTCCTGATTCTCACGCCCCGGCCTTCGAATGTCGCCACTATAATTGTCGCCTCACTATTTTGAGCTTACCTCGAATACATATATTATACGTACTTGGCCCAGTTGGCCCATTTTCGCCCTGATGGGCCTAATTTTACTGTTCTGGCCCAAATCCATTTTTCAAAATCACATCAGTAGCCCCCAAGTTCGAGACCTGGACTATTCATGATCTAGGCGAGAAACTTCCAGTTGTCGCTCAAAATTCCCGCCCTTACCTATCAACAGGCGCCAAACTGGTTCCAACTGACACCTAATGGACACATGTCGCACTCTTGGTGGATTCCTCTGACAGTTTTGACTTCTGTGACAGGACATCTGAAGAGACATTTTGAAATTTGAAATCATTAAATGGGGGGAAATTTAATTTTTGGGGGCTGATTAATTTTAACTGCTGAAAACCCCTTTGAAATTCCTCTCTTATAAATACTTTCCCCCTCCTCACTTTTTACTTTTTTACTCTCTTTGGCTTCCTTAACCTTCAGCACACTCTCAGGCGACCTACAAGCTTTTCCAGCGAACCCATTTCCAGCCTTACCAATCACTTTCCGTTCAGTTTTCTTACTAATCTTTGATCTTCACTAAATTCCGACCACAAAACATCCATTTTTTACTATTTTCCTCAACCTGGACTCAAATCCCTTCTCACGTCCTTGAACATTTCGGCGAATCTTCAACCTCTTCTCAACTTTCTCAAAGATCCCTCGCATTTTCCAAGTAACAATTTGATCTTTGGTTTTCTTTGCTTTCCTTCAAATTCCTATTTGTCTCACATGGCTAGATCTAAGTCTTGTGTTAGGCAAGTAAGGTATGGTCAATGCAAAATATCTGGGGGTATCTTTTATTTAACTAGAGGCATTTGGGCGAGAATCCCACTGACTGACTTAGTAAATTGCTTAAGTGTCCATAAGGTAGATCCCGCCATCATTGCCGCCGTTGAAGTTAGGGGTAGATGTTTTCTTCATTCTTCAGCCCCCATGTCCAAAAAGTTTTTTAACTCTCGAGAACTCTGCGACCATATTTGCCGCTTTTATGGCTCCCCAATAGATTCTGACAGCTCTGACACTGATTTTCCCGCTGCGAGATCCGTAGCTAGTAGGACTCATTATAAACAAATTTCTTCTTCTTCTGATTCAGGCGAGATGTTCAATCCAGGATCCCCCAGCACTTCAACTCAAACTGGCGGGAATTCAGTCTTAAACAATAATCTCAATTCTGATGCTGCGGGAACCAGCTCTTCCCAAAATTCTCGCATAACCCCTTACCATACTAGATACAACATAGATCACCTAGATTACCATATAGCTGATTATGATGGCGAGATGTCTCTTTCCGCCATTAGACATAGGCCTAATTGCATACCCCCATAAAGGTCAAACCTTAGCCCATGACGGAAGTTAAGATCTTTCGCGCTAGTGGAACTCTGCCGAAATTCCGCCAAGGAAAATTGGCAGAATCTTGACTCCGACAATGCCTTTGACCCGCACGGGATACGTAAGAGTCAAGCCCGAGTCCGTGTCAAAAATCAAAAGATCTTTCGCGCAAGCGGAGCTCCGCCGAAATTCCGACAAGGAAAAATTGGCAAGATCTTGACCCGGCATTGACTTTGACCTTGACTCGCGCAACGTATGCAACAAAGTTCAATGTGACACTGTGTCATCCAGATTTTACCGTCCGACCCATGCCTATTATTTTCTTGGACAATGCCAAAAGGTCAAAACGTCAATCGCGCAAGCGAAGCTCTGCCGAAATTCCGTTAAGGCTGAAAGACGAGACTTTTTCGGCATGGCCTTGACTATAATCCTAATCGCTCGTGCATTAAAACGTTCCAATGACCCACTAGATCCATTAGGAGCATTCTTCTCTCTCGGTCGGTGGGATCCGCATGCCCTATAGGACCCTCGCCCGGGGCTGTCCACCCTAGGAGGTCGAAATACAGGTGGAAAACGAGGGGCTTATAGACGTAGTGACGGAACCCACTGATCCATGATCTAGAGTAGTTGCGAAAAAATAAGGGCAACCCCTTTTCCAACCAAATAGAAATAAATAAAAGACATTGTTTTAAGTAAACTTGAACAATTAATGGAATCACAATTGCATGGTCCCATTTCTGTAATTTCCAATCGCGACCTTGTCCGATCTCCAATCTTCGATCTCGACCTCTCACGGTCACATTTCCAATCGAGACCCTCCCGGTCTGATCTTCAATCTCCAACAAAGACCTTTCACGGTCCAACCTCCGATATCTATCTTTTGTGGTCAAATAGGCAATCTCGATCTTTCACGGTCAAGTCTCCAATCAAGACCCTCACGGTCCAATTCTCAATCTCGACCTTTCACGGTCAAATCCTTTCCGATCAATTAGGATTAGGAGAAAATGTGTTTTAAGCAAAATTTAAGCAATAAGTGCATGTTACTTGAGCCTTTAGCCTAAACACTTACCTCCGAGTCTAAACCTTGCCTATCCCCGAATCTAAACCTTGCCTATCTCTTTCCCGCAGCGAGAAAGAAGTGGGTGAGAATACCGGGTCAGCGGTTTGTCAGTGCAGAATCCTCAGATAGCTCGCCAGAATCGTCAGTTTTGTCAGCTCAGAGAGTCAGAATGGCAGATTTGACAGAAAACAGTGAGGGTACAGGAAATCCGATGATTAGGAAGGAAGAGTTAGTCCTAGCTTTGGAAAATTCCCATAAGGTTCATGAAGAGAAGCTGTCACTGCTCATCGGTGCTCTCCGCCGCCATGGGGTTCAGGTAACAGTTGAGGCAAACGGTTCTCTGGTCATGGTCGAAGATGAGACTCCAGAAATAGTGATCTCAGTCCCTCCATCCTACAGCCAATACCTTCCTCCATCCACATATGATCCCTTACCAAGGATTACTCCTCTTCAGTCCTTTCCAACATCCCAGGCCATCAGAGCTTCATCGCCCTCAGCTCCCCAGAACGGATTAGGTTTCATTACCCCCGTTCCTCAGTTTCAGCAGTACCTGCCAATTCATGCTCCTGCTTCACATAATCAGTTTGAGCCATGTGGATATGTCCTAAGACCTCTATACTCACCTGAATGCAATCATGAGTTGCTAAAAGAAAATCCGGACGTCTCAAGTTTTCAGTTGTCATCTACCGAACTTAGTGAATTCACCCGTCAGTTTCATCAGTCTGTGGCTGTGGTCCCCTCTACTGATAAAAGTCTCGTTGCGAGTTCCAGTAACTCGAGAGTTCCCGTTGACCCCCATGTGGCAATATTGACGAAACAAGTGAAACTAATACAGGAGAAGCTTGATCTCATGATGAGTACTAGTACTCCCTTGACCTAAGGTGTCGAACCAGGCAAAGAAGTGACTCAGCCGTGCAAAATCCAAGTGCCCGAAGTGAGAGAAGTTGACAGGACAACTAGTTCTAAGCTTGGGAAAAGTCTGACGACACAACCAGCCAGTACTATCCCTTTCGCTCAAAACAACCACCGCATCGCTGAATCCTCCCAAACAGATCCCAATATCCCTCAAAGTCCTCCCAGGTTCACTTCCTTCCATCAATATGCTCAGTCAACAAGTTTCGCCCCCATGACTTTTCCGACTCGTTTCTTTGGACAACTTGTACTTGCTCCAGCTACTCCATGGCCTCAAATCCCTCCATTTCCATCAATATCATGGGCACGTAACTGATCACTGCCTCGATCTGCGGTATGGAATCCAGAAGTTACAGAAAAATGGAAAGCTCAAGTGTCCTGGCAGTCCGACCAGCGAAGAGTAGCTAGGCTAAGGGTTACCTATCCTTGAGAAAGATTAAAATAATAAAATAGTCTCTCAGTCAACTTTTGTAGGTTCTAGTACTTTCCTCTTTCAATCAAGTCCTCCTCGGACATTGTAATTAATCTTAAATCTTCTATAAAAGAGTCT
>JAFEMH010007365.1:0-92516 GCA_022495995.1 Adenophora triphylla var. japonica
CTACCAAGATTGGTCATATCTTTGGATTTTGAGAGAAGTTTACTATCAGCTTTCCTGAATTTCCTAGTCTATTACAAGAGCGGCCTTACGGGTTAGCAAGGATCGAAAACAAAGCGATCTATTGATGGTATCGTAAGACAAAGAAACTGACCTGTGTGTTTTTGAGCCGGCAAGTTAAACTTATCTTCACTCAGGTGTGTGTGTGTTTCTCAATCAATGCATTCCAATGATTGTCTTGATGGAGAATGCTTAAAAGCTTTGATTGAGATGTGCACCGAGTGTATGTCCCCTAATAATGTCTAATGATTTTCTGAACTTGAAGGCTTGAGCTTCATTGAATGCTTCAAGCACACTCTTCTTCAATGCAACGACCAACCATCTTCACGCATGAACAAAGCTCTATATATACTTGTGAGAGAAGAACTAAGATGCCGCTTGAGGGGTAGATTCGGAATATGAAAAGTATGGTCGGTAGGTGAGGATCATTTAATGCCATATCTTTTGCAATTAATGCGGGAGATTTTGAATAAGACATTTCAGCTTTGTTCGGCGGGTAATAACCCCTTTGTCCCAACCGGTTACCTGCAACAAGCAGACAAAGGACAAAGTAGAGCTAAAAGTAGCTCTTGTGTCAGAACAGGCAGAATGGCATTAGCAGGAAAAATGTAACTACTTTTAGCAAACAAGTACTATGAAAGAGATAGAGATGTGACCGTTGTGACTGAGAGTCTGCTTCAATAAAGGGAGACATCACAAATTTTAATCACCTATCTGCTGAAATATGTTGCTGAAAAGTGTTAACTCCTGCTGATTACCAGGCAGATCCCACCGGCAGGATAGTAACCTGCAAGACTTACTAAACTAACAGAGAAGGCATCAGCAAGAGATCCAAAAATAAAATCTAATTAAATTAGGGGTCTCTAACTGGCCATGTGATTGGGATTAAGCAATTCTGAGTCCACATATATTTTGACCCAACAATCTCCTCCTAATTGCTTAAGTCTAATCACCTTTAAACAGAATCACTTAAAGAAGTATACTAAGATAAAATGTAAGTGATAACTGTAAAGGCAAACTATTAATGTTCCTGCAGAAGGGTTAGATAGATATTAAGCAAAAGACACAAAATCAAAAACCAAATTGTCAGCAAAAAGTAAGTTTGTTTTTGGGGCTTCATGAGGATATCTATTTCATTGGTTACAAGACGGTCAAGGATCGTTATGTTCAGGAGGCTGCAACGGAGGAATCAGCAACGGACTTAGACTTTTTCAGCTTCTTGGCTTCAACCTTCTCAGCTTTCCTCTTCTTGCTTGCCTTGTAGCGCTCCACCAGTACTTCATTCTTTCCTTCCAGCTTGGCAATCTTCAGATTGGCTTCAGCAAGCTTGGCTTCAGCAGCAGCAGCTCTATCTTCAGTAGCTATGAGTTTCAGCTCCAAATTCTTGATGCTGAGATCTTGATTAAGATTTGTATCAACCAGCAGCTGCTGAGTCTTAGTGGTGCTATCAATGAGATCGCAAAGCTTATCAAATCTTTCTTCACCAACATTTAGATCACTGAGGGTGGCTCTGGCAGGAGAGGGTTTTGGTTTGCTGAGGGCATTGGCAATTGTGGTTGAAATTTTGGCTGAAATTCTGTTTGCTAAGCCTTCCTCCTCCTGAGTGGACTTAAGCACCAACTCATTCAGATCATCAAGCCTATCACGGAGATAATAGCCTAGATCACCAATGTCACCACGAAGAACAGGCTGGTAAGCGTCAGAAAGATATCCATGGTAATTGGCAATGTAGCCATAAAGGGTGTAAACAGTAGGGTTCAAAAAGTTAGCTAGAATCAGATGTTGAAAATCGAGAGGAACACTAAGGAATAGGGTAGGTGAGACAGAGAGAGGAAAATGAGGATGAATGATGATAGAAAGATCAGCAGACAGAGGAGGGTCAAGAAACATCTGACCATTATTTTCCAAGGAGAGCCTGATTGCAAGCATCAGATTAAGAAAGGCTCTTCCATTCAGCAAAGTGCGCATGATTCCAAGACTAAGAATCCTCCCAGTATCTACTGAATGATCTTGCTGACAGGGTCTGGTGGCATAAAATGGCAAAGTGATGGCCAGGGCATGCTGGTAGACAAGCTTCCAAGCACCAGCAGCAGAGTAAGAGGAATACTCAAGAATATCAGTCACAAGATCATTAATCACCAAACATTTCCTTTTAATTTCATCCGAATAAATGTAGACCTCAATGGGTGATTCACCAGCTGGACTTACTTCACCATGAATCTTCAAAGAACCAGGTTGATTGGTAGCAGGAGGAGGGATTTTAACTTTGGAATGTGAAACAGCAGGGGTTTTCTTTTTGCCATGCTTAATGTCCTTATCCCATTTGAGCAGTATGGGAGTCATGCTGGAAGATCCTTCAGAGGGGACATAATTTTTGAAAGGATGCTTTATATTTCTTGATCCAGACCTCCACTTAAGTTTCTGATGAGGAGGGAAAAGAGCATTACCAGCAGAGTCCTTTGGAATGGACTTCAAGGTAGTGTACCAGTTTGAGCATATCATCATCCTACAGTCATCAGAAAGAGAATTTTACCATGAGGGAGGTGAGGTATCCTCTTCAACAACAGCAGGAATCTCCTCATAATCTTCTGGATCAAATTCATCAGGACTGTCTTCTTCAACAGCAGGCAGTGGATCATCATGGGACAAGTAATCAGCAATTGCCTGATGAATAAGGGCTTGAACAGGATTGTAGACAACAACTGTAGAAAAAGCATTGTCAACTTCTCTGGATTGAAGATCAGCAAAGAATGTCGCATCGTAGCACTCATCCTCCCAACTCAAGAATCTCTTGGAAGGGTTTCATGATTCATTAAAGAAAACAGGAGCTTGCTCTGCAATTGAATCATCAAGAAAAACTCCTCCTGTAACCACTATAGGCACAGGTTGAGCAGGACTTGCAGATGGGCTGGAGTGAGCACAAGATAAATGGGTATCTTTTAAAAATACAGTGCTGATAAACTGATTGTCATTATCGTAAATAGGCATCGCTGAGCTAATAGAGTCACTTGAGGAACCAAAGCAGTAAGGAGCATCACCAGGCATTGCCAGAATCAACCTTCTTTTCAGAAGAACTACCACTCATTCTCTTCAACGCTTCTTCAGAGTGAGTGATAAGTTCCTGAGTTATCTTCAAAACATTTTCAATCAGCTGAGAAGCAAGAGGGCCTCTAGTGAGAGTTTCAGCATCAGAATATTTGAATCCCCAGTCTTCATCATTTTCAGCTCTTCCTAGCTGATAGGGATCATTCTCTTCAAAGTCAAATTGAGTCTTATACAATGAGGCATAAGCAATCCAGACCGAGATGACCATCAGATCCTGTCTTATCCGATCCTGAAAGAGATAAACTTGATTTCAAAGGAGAGGTAGAAGATCAAAGTATCTATTGAAGTTCAGCATCAACACATTCTTGCTGAAATTCTTATACTTGGAGAGTGGAGGGAACTTCTTAGCAAAGGTTTCATTCATATCCAGTCTTGCTCTATCAACATAATCAACCAGGTTTCCAGCAGGAACAGTTTCTTTCTTCTCTTCATGAAACTGGAGAAGTCTTCTGATGAATGGCTGGAGATGTTCAATTGGAAACACCCAGTCACTTGGAGCAATTTTTTTGATCATGGACCAAGGATTGTTGAAATAGATGTGAAATGTAGGGTTCTTGATTGGGGCACATTTTCTGTTTCTGGCTTCGATGGCTATTCCGGATGAGGCAGTGTGCTAAATATCCGGGAGGTTAGGATAGGAAAGTAGAAGGGGATGTAAGGGAATCCTCCTCCTTAAATCATGCTCAATCAATCTTCTTCTTTCAGCAATTTCTCGATCGATTTCTTCAGGGGTTTTAGTGACTTTTCTGAAGGTTGGCTTAGGAAGCAATGAGGCATCATCAAGGATGGGTTCAGAAAACAACACTTTTCTGACTCTGGGATCAGAAGAAGGAATAGGAAAGGATTCAGGAACTTTGGCAGAGACAGATTTTGATTTCTTAAAGGGTTTGGCAGTAGACATAGGCAATTTTCTCTTCTTTGGTTCAGCAGAAGAGGGGGCAGCATGATGGGAAGCAGATCTCTTTGCTCTAGTAACAGGGCCAGCAGCAATGGTAGATGAGGAAGCAGGGGCTGAGACAACTGATGGCTTGGAACTAGCAGGGGCTAGAGTTGATTTCTTGGGTTTCTTCTTCTTGACCTTCTCAGCAGCAGGAGCAACAACTCTATCAGCAGGAAGAGGGGCTTCACCAGCAGCAGACTGTCTGCTAATTCTTTTCCAATCAGCATCACTGTGATGCTTCAACTTTAGTTTGGATATGCTGGTAGCGTTAGGATCAGCAAGAACTATAGCAGGGTTTCCTCTGATTATCCTGCTAAGCAGCCAATAGTGACAACCTTTGCCAGGGAAATCCTTACCCTTTTGTCTGTCAGCAGCATACTTCTTAGCTGCTAGGGCAATGACCCTAAAGATAAATCCACACCAATTAAAATTCTTCCTTAGCATAATGGCAGCAAATCCCTCAAACTGAAGGTCAGTAACATGGCTATGTGAGCCAGATCGGCATATCAGACATCTGTCAATTATTTCTATCAGGGCAAAGTATCTCCTGATATAATGAACCTTGAAGTGTTTGTCCCCACTGAGTCTAGGTCCAACATTAGCTCCTCTAATAAGGGTCCAGGCTTCATCCAGAACGAAAGCATCAATAGAATTAGGGCCAGAATTTCCTAGGGTTGGAAAAATAGAGGATATTCTTTCGGGGGTAACTGAGATTGGAACACCAGCAACATTAGAAGAAATGGCAGAGAAGGATTCTGGGTCATCTTCATCGGAATATTCAACAATGGCGTTTGCGAAGAATTCTCTGACAGAATCAATGAAGACTCCAGAATCATCAGAAGGAGCCAGGAAGGGTAGAACAGAAGTATTTGAGAGAAGAACCCTGAGAAATTGTCCATCAGCTTCATCATCGAAAAAGCTTGGGTCTATGTAACCTCCATAGATATCCTTTTCATTACTCATAGTTTCTGCAAAACTTGACAACCAAACAAACTCAAACACAATAAACCAAAGTTAGAATCAGTTAATTGAAATAACAAGATATATATACCAGATTCGAAGAAAAAGAGTTGAGTTATGGAGGTTTGAGATAGCAAGATAAGAATTTGATGAGTAAATATTTAGAGAATGCGAAAGGGTTCTTGAGAAGATAGTCTTTGCTTAAATATGTTATGGAGTTAGGAGGGAAAGGTTTATTTGAAAAAGGGCTTTCAAAAAGGCGCAACTGTTCATTTTCATTGGAATACGTGCGGCAGCAGTTGCATTTAAATGATACAGTTTACCTGCGATTTATCACAATATTAATTGGAATAAATCATTTGACACGTTTTTCGAAAGAGGCGGTACACACACGTGTCAGAGAGGGGTGTGACCAACTGTTCTTGATTTGATTTGTCTGACAGGGAACTCAGCTTTTCATTTAAGAGGAAGCTTGCTGATGGGAGACATAAATAGCTGGCAACCACAACTAGAGCACCAGCAGAGGAAAAGACATCGGCAAGCAATCGGCAAGATACAGATCGGCAGAACAACTAATCAGCAGAAATATCGACACGCAGCAAAGGAATGATCGGCAGAGATAGCAATCTCAGCAAGATATAAGCTTCAACCAGAGTAACCAATAACACCCAGCTCACTCCTTAGAAATTCAAATCTCTTCTGATCAAGAGGCTTTGTCAAGATATCAGCTCTTTGAAAGTCGGTGTGAACTTTCAGCAAGTCAACGTTCCCTTTCTCAACATGATCCTTCATGTAATGATATTTTATGTCAATGTGCTTTGTTTTGGAGTGCATTACTGGATTATTTGAGACTGAAATGGCAGATTGATTGTCACAGTAGATGGGGCAGACTTGAGGTGGAATCTCATAGTCTACTAATTGTTGCTTCATCCATAGGATTTGAGAGCAGCAGCTACCGGCAGCAATGTATTCAGCCTCAGTTGTGGAAGTAGAGGTAGTTTTTTGCTTTTTGCATGACCATGAAACTAGCCTCTCACCAAGAAACTGGCATGTTCCACTGGTACTCTTTCTTGTGACTCGGCAAGCTGCGTAGTCAGCATCTGAGTAACCGATAAGATTGAAAGAAGAATCTCTGGCATACCATAGGCCTAGGTTAGCAGTGCCACTTAGATATTTGATAATTCTTTTTACAGCTTGCAGATGGGATTCTCTTGGGTCGGCTTGAAATCTTGCGCAGACACAAACGACAAACATAATATCCGGTCTACTGGCTGTTAGATAGAGAAGTGAACCAATCATTCCTCTGTAAAGAGTCATGTCCACTTTCTTGCCGGATTCGTCTTTATCAAGATGCACATTTGTTGCCATGGGAGTGCTTTGAGGATGAGCATTATCGAAACCAAATTTCTTGATCAGCTCCTTGGTATATTTGGCTTGATGTATGAAAATTCCTTCATCGGTTTGCTTTACTTGAAGACCAAGAAAATAAGTTAGCTCCCCCATCATACTCATTTCAAACTTGCTTTGCATGAGCTTTTCAAATCTTTTGCATAGGGCTTCATTTGTGGAACCGAAGATGATGTCGTCCACATATATTTGAACAAACAATGAATGACCCTTGTGCTTGGTCACAAATAGAGTTGTGTCGATCTTTCCTCTTGTAAATCCCATACCGTCACTGAGTAGGAACTTGGACAAGGTTTCGTACCAAGCCCTAGATGCTTGCTTCAAGCCATAAAGAGCTTTCTTCAATCGGTAGACATGATTGGGTTTCTTAGGATCTTCAAAGCCTGGTGGTTGTTCAACGTAGACCAGCTCTTGGAGTTCACCATTTAAGAATGCGCTTTTCACGTCCATTTGATATAGCTTGAATTCTTTGAAGGCAGCATAGGCAAGAAATAGTCTTATCGCTTCTAATCTTGCTACTGGTGCGAAAGTTTGATCATAATCAATCCCTTCTTCTTGACGGTATCCTTTGGCCACCAATCTTGCTTTGTTTCTTGTAATCTTTCCGGATTCATCCAACTTGTTTCTGAATACCCATTTAGTTCCAATGACTTGCTGAGAGGAAGGTCTCGGAACCAGTTCCCAGACATTACATCTTTCAAACTGATTTAATTCTTCTTGCATAGCTTCCACCCAGCTTGGATCAGCAAGGGCTTCTTCAGTCTTCTGAGGCTCAATATCAGACACCATTTCCGAAGAGAAAAGAGTTTCATCAAAGTCCTTGCTCAGATTTCTGGTCACTCTGGGTCCATAGACATCACCAATGACGTTATCAAGAGGCTGGTCACGATGAGGTCTAACTTATCTCGAAAGATCTTGTCTTACTGATTCCTGTCTTAAGGATTCTAGAGGAGGTTCAGAATCAGGAGCAGATTTGGAAGATGGTAGATTGAAAGGAATAGGAGAGATAGGATTGTTTGGACTTTGAGTGGCTTTGGAATTTGATTGAGGAATATTTGGTATAGGAGGATGACTTACTGAGATTGGATTTGGGCTAGGATTCATTGGCACGGGTTGAGAAGAATCGGCAGATTGACTATCAGCAGGGGGATTTGGAGGATTATCAACAGGACGATTTCTTGCTGAAGATGGAAAGATGTCTGCTGGGTCTTCTGCAACAACAAAAGGATCTTGCACTTTATCTGCAGATTGGTTAGAATTACTAGATTCACCTGTCTCAAAACCACTAGATTGGTTAGCACTATTTGGAGCCTGGTCAGACTCTAACAAATCAAATTCATCAAATGTTACATGAACAGATTCAACAATTTTCAAAAGTTTCTTATTGAAAACTCGAAAGGCCTTACTGTGTTTTGAGTAGCCGATAAAGATGCCTTCATCAGCTTTTTCATCAAATTTACCTCGGTGCTCTCTTCCATTGTAAAGCACATAACATTTGCACTCGAAGATTTTGAAGAATCCAATATTGGGTACTCGGCCTCTCCAGAGTTCATAAGGAGTCTTATTATGGAATTTGTTGATGAGAGATCTGTTCTGAGTGAAGCAGGCGGTATGAATGGCTTCGACCCAGAAATATTTCGGCAGCCTGGCTTCAGAAATCATGGTCTTACCGGCTTCAATTAGCGTCTTATTCTTTCTCTCAACTACATCATTTTGTTGAGGTGTACCAGCAGCAGAGAAATTATGGTCTATACCATGATCATCACAATATCGAGCAATACCGTTGTTTGTAAATTCAGTCCCATTGTCTGATCTCATGCTGACGATATCGCTTTCTTTCTGAGTCTGTAGCAGTCTGAATAACTTGGTGGCAACAGCATAGGTATCATCTTTGTTGCTGAAAGCTTCCACCCAAGTATATCTGGAATAGTCATCTACTACGACCAAGGTATATCTACTTCCCCCAAGGCTGGCTGTGGTTGTGGGGCCAAATAGATCCATATGCAGCAATTGTAGGCACCTAGAAGTTGACATGCAGGGCTTGATCTCGAAAGAGGATTTGTGTTGTTTTCCCAACTGGCAAGCTCTGCACTTCTTTCCGTGATCAGCAGACACTTTTGGAAGACCAGTTGCCAATCCAGAACTAGCAAGCTTGGATATTGATTTGAAGTTTAAGTGGTTGAGTCTCTTGTGCCATAGCCACGAGTTCTCGCTGATGTTCTTTGCTACAAAACAGATATTAGTAACACTAGTAATAGCACTTAAGTCTACTGCATAAATGTTACCTTTTCATTTGGCAGAAAGAAGAGTTTCATTTGAGGCAATGTCTTTTATATAGCAACTTGAAGTAGTAAAGACACATTGCATTCCTCTATCACAGAATTGTGCTATGGAGAGAAGGTTATGCTTGAGTCCATCCACCAAAGAGACCTTTGTACAGTAACTGCACCTATAATGATGGTTCCACATCCAATTATTTTACCTTTTCCATTGTCACCAAAAACTACAGGAGGACCTGATGCGTCAACAATATCAGCAAGGAGATCAGCACGGCCAGTCATGTGTCTAGAGCAGCCACTATCCAAAATCCATACATCTTTGCTGGCATCAGTCGAGGCCATAAAGCATTCCTGCAATTTAAACATGCTTATGGTCCCCCTTATTCATTGGGTCCAAGAGGTTAGTTCCTCTTGGGCAGCCATATCTGGCCACAACTAGAGGCGTTAGCCACTGTGGGTCCTGAAAGGCTTTTCAAGAGGCATTCATGAGCCTGATGACCATAATCCAAACAACTACCACATCTCACTTTGCTGATTGACTGAGTAGTCGGCAAGACACTACTAGATTTAGTCATTGCATCATTTGGCTTAGGAGAATTAGCAGACACAAACTTAGGGACTGTGTAAGTGTTGGTTTTACCCTTCTTACCTTTCTGCTTGCCTTTGCCAGTCACCTTTGGGGGAGACTGTTCATCGGCAGCTGAATCAAGAGTGGCAATACCATCTTTGCTGATGCATTTACTTTTAATGTCTTCATCCGCAGAATCATTATCAGCAATCTTAATTCCCTCTTGTACGTACATGGCTTTCTCCATATCCTTGTAGTTAGGATTCTTCATTGCCACAGCATTATACTTTGGCTTGGTATCCTTATGCAATGAGTTAATCGAGTTGTTCTCAACCTTCTTGTCCTTTTTCTCGGTTACAGAGGCATCAGTACGACTGCTACTACTGGTTTCAAATCCTATCCCATGTTGGTTATTTTTAGGAGAAACTTGGGTTGCAGTAATAGCAATTTTAGCAGCGTTAGGTTTTGAAAAAGTATTAATAGTTTTCATAAGAGAATCATTTCTTTGAGCTAAATCTTTAATCTGTGCAGTGTGTACTTTTGCTCTGCTTTTGAGATCCAGGTTTTCAGTTTTAAGCTGATCGAACTCACTCAGTTTTGTTTTTAAAGAATCAAGTTCAGTTTTGAGTGAGTCTCTTTCAGCAGAAACTAAACTGAAATCAACAGTCAATATTTCATGAACACTACTCAACTTTTCATAATCAATAAAAAGTTCATCCATGGTCTCTATCATCTCAGCTTTAGATATCTCAGGAAGAGGGTCGGTTATGTTTCTTTTGGCTGAGTGATCTTTTGGCTCAGGAGAGAAGTTGGGTAGGGATGAGATGGGTTTGGCAAGATTTCTTGAAATACTTGGGAGTTTGGTAAAGGATAGCTTCTTTTCAGAGGATTGTGGAGGACTTGGTTCGGTTGCATAGGAGGCAATGGGTCCACACTGTCCGTAGAGTGAGGTTCCAACTTGATGAACCTTGTAACCATAAGGGTTAACTGCATTGACTTTAACTTCTTGGAATGAATGTCTTGCTGGTTTTTCTTTCCTTGATGGTGTTCTTGGAGGAGTTGCATTCCGGTGAATAGGAGTTGGTAGATCTAGTGCTATTTCATCATCGGCATCCAGGGCAACAAAACTTATATCAGCATCTTCATTGTCATCGGCAGCGCCTTCACCTTCTGAGTCAGTTTCACACCAGACTGGCATAGCTTTCTCTGTGCTGTCATCTGCAACATAGCTTCTGGACTTTGGATGTCTTTGGTTTACCGATTTCCTGACATACTCATATTTTGGCTGGGGACATTTAGATGCAAAATGTCCAGGTTTTCGGCAGTTAAAACATACCAAGTCTCCTTTGCTGTTCTTTCCATCAGCAGTGCTAGTAGAAGGCTTATGGTTGCTGGTGGTTCTATGGAAGGGAGTAGTAAATGGTTTGTTTTGATTTGGTTTGCTGTCTTTTTGCATTTTCTTGAAGTTTTTGAACTTTCGATAGTTTCTGGCAAACGCAGCAAATTCATCTTCTTCCACATGAGGCTCAGGAGGGCTTTCAAGGGTTTTATTACAGCAAGGGCTTTGGCAGTGATCAGTAGGAGGATAAGGAGTAGTAATTTGAGATATCTGAGTCTGTGCTGAGAGAGACATGCATTTGAAGTTTTTATCGAGAACATTAAGTTTTTGTAGTTCTCTCTCATACAAAAATAGACTAGACACAATATTTTGAATAGAAGTAGTATTTAAATCTCTAGCTTCTCTAAGAACATTGACCTTGGTATGATATATACTTCCCAATGCACTTAGAAAGCGTATATTCAGGTCTTTCATAGTATATACTTTGCCAAGAGAAGCACATAGATTACTTACCTCGCAGAACCGATCATATGCTGTTCTGAGTGATTCGCCATCTGACTTTTTGAAGGATTCGAACTCAGCAATTGCATCATAAAGCCTGTTGTCCTTGGTGCGAGCATCTCCTTCGAAGTATTCAAGGAGCTTGTTCCAGCATTCTTGTGCCGTGTAACACAAGTCAATGAGCTTGTACTGCTTGTCGTCTAGACCACAGGAGATAATGTGGCTGGCTTTCCCATCAAGAGCATAGGTTAATTTGTCTTCTTCAGTCCATTCATCTCTTGGTTTTTCGACCAGAGTTTCCGTAACTTGAACATCTGTTTCTTGTTCATCATCAGCGTCGGCATGCGCAGTTAGGGGAGTGGATGGTATAGGTTTGTAGGTGGTTTGAACCTTCAAGGGAGTAATCGGTCCACCTTCCACTACTTTCATTAATCGTTCATCGATGGAGTTCATGTACTTTATCATTCGGGATTTCCAAACACCAAATTCGTTGGTGTTCAACATCGGTATGGTAGTGATGTTAAACGACTGCATAATTTTTCCCGCCATGGTATCGGCAATCAAGCTGTAAGGCTTGGAAATTTCTTTCAAAAATGACAAGCTTTGATACCAATTGTTAGGCCCAATTGGCAAGAAAATAGGCTAGAGGGGGGGTGAATAGCCTTTTTACAATTTTAATAGAAAATACCTTAATGGTCAAAGTCACTAATCAGAAGATTGTAAGTTAATCAGTAAGCACAGCGGAATATTCGTGACTTAGTTTAAACTCACACAAAATCAGCAAGAAGTTGTTTAGAGCTTGATTTTAACACGTGGTATTTATTTAAAGCATTTATGCAGTGCAACTTGTTTGGTTTAGGGAAATACTTATGATTCAGCAGGATGAACTGTTCTGATTTGTAATGGTGAACGACTGGCAAGATGAAAGTAATGTAAAGACAAGAACACAGTATTTGGAGAGGTTCACAGCGTGAATGCTGCTACGTCCTCTACCAAGATTGGTCAGATCTTGGATTTTGAGAGAAGTTTACTATCAGTTGGTCCTAGTCTATTACAAGAGTGGCCTTGCCGGTTACAAGGATTGAAAACAAAGGATCTACTGATGGATCGTAAGACAAAGAACTGATGGATCGTAAGACAAAGAACTGACCAGGTGTTTTTGAGCGGCAAGTTAAACTTATCTCACTCAGGTGTGTGTGTGTTTCTCAATCAATGCATTCCAATGATTGTCTTGTTGGAGAATGCTTACAAGTTTGATTGAGATGTGCACGAGTGTATGTCCCTAATAATGTCTAATGATTTTCTGGACTTGAAGGCTTGAGCTTCATTGAATGCTTCAAGCACACTCTTCTTCAATGCAACGACCAACCATCTTCAATGCAACAGAGTCTTCTTATATATACTTGTGAGAGAGAAGAACTAAGATGTCGTTGAGGGGTAGATTCGGAATATGAAAAGTATGGTCGGTAGGTGAGGATCATTTAATGCCATATCTTTTGCAATTAATGCGGGAGATTTTGAATAAGACATTTCGGCTTTGTTCGGCGGGTAATAACCCCTTTGTCCCAACCGGTTACCTGCAACAAGCAGACAAAGGACAAAGTAGAGCTAAAAGTAGCTCTTGTGTCAGAACAGGCAGAATGGCATTAGCAGGAAAAATGTAACTACTTTTAGCAAACAAGTACGATGAAAGAGATAGAGATGTGACCGTTGTGACTGGGAGTCTGTTTCAATAAAGGGAGACATCACAAATTTAAATCACCTATCTGCTGAAATATGTTGCTGAAAAGTGTTAACTCCTGCTGATTACCAGGCAGATCCCACCGGCAGGATAGTAACCTGCAAGACTTACTGAACTAACAGAGAAGACATCAGCAAGAGATCCAAAAATAAAATCTAATTAAATTAGGGGTCTCTAACTGGCCATGTGATTGGGATTAAGCAATTCTGTGTCCACATATATTTTGACCCAACAGACCAGAATAACCAAGTTTTTAGAATTCGCGGTTCGCGACTGCGTTTTCAAAGTTGAATTCGTAGTTGCCAACCGCGTTTTTAAAACAAAAATTTTAAAAATACAAAAATTTATAAACCCGCGGTTGCCAACTGTGAATTCATTAATGAAAACGCAGTTTGAAAGTTTCGTGTAGCTAGGAAACTTGGATCACGCAATAGGCAAAGGATGTGAGTACAGATGTGTCTCACAACTGTCCACACATCCACAGATAATGCAGCGGAATAAAATAATTAAATGCAAATAAAATGCAATAACTCAAGAGTTATATACGCTTACTGATCTGTGTGATCAGCAAACTAGGCTTACGCCCAAAAACTTTTCACTATAAAAACTTATGTTTCTTACAAAAACAAATAAGTGAAAAACTAAAATATGAAAATACTAAACAAGTTCTAATCACCTTCTATGATATGAACAACTCCCCTTTCCCAAGTAGGACTTATTCAATCAGAAGTAAAACAAGAGAACTTTATAAAAACCTAGATGTGAGTTACGGATGTAAGCTCACAACCTAAAACAATAACGTCGAATGACTATGAAGAATGTGAATTTTTCTCTCGTAAAATCTCTAGCTTCTCTTTGTGCTGAATGCCTTGTATTTATAGTGCACCTTGGAGAAGATCTTCATGCAATCGACCTCTTCCTTTGTGAGATTCCTTTTCCTATATGAAAACATAAAACACACTCACAAGGAAATCAAATATTAGTAGGTTAGTCCTAATATAAAACTATGTACATAAATAAAAGATATTTACTATATTTACAATTCCTAGTCAAAGTAATATACTTATAAATCTCCATGAAAGATCCAAAATCTTCTTACCATAATAGAAGACAAATTAAATAAGGAAACATAAATATGTTCCCAAAAACTCACGGTTTCAATCTCCCCCTATTTTGGACTTTCTGGTCAAAACCAAAGATTTATAACAAACATAATTTATGACCACAGAATATAGAAAAAAAACATAACTCCCCCTGAATGGATGTGTGTCCAGATGTGTATACACATCCACACATAAAAACTGCAAAACAAGTATTAGAACAGAATACCAGCAGTTCATTGAGCAAAAGAAAAAACCATTCAGCCATGTCCTAATTAAAGCTATTACAAACCATTGTTTTAAAAACTAAAAACTAAAGCAGAAAATTAAAAATTGTCTTTAACAACCATCATAGCAAAACAACCAAAAAACTTTTCTCCCCCTAAATCACAGATCAAAATGTCTCCACTTAAAACCAGCCATAGCTTTAGCAAGAAGAAGATTAATTAAAGCAAAGATCGCCGTACTTCACTTCCAGCAGCAAAGCAAAGATTAGAACTAGATTCTCCCCTTTTTGACAAGAAAGTTTAGCATGCCATCTAAGGAGATTATCCCTAAGAGCTTTAGATTGTTGGCATGGGCAATGGAGGCTTGAGCTTGAGCTTCAGCCTTCTACAATTGGCAAAGATCTAAGTCCTTCATCTCGAGCAACAAAATTCTCTTCGTATGTGACACCGTATGTGTCCACATCTTCCATACCAATCTCGTGAACTGTACCCAAAGGAAGATCCACATGTCTTTGCTTAGGGTCAAGCAGGTCTTAGATTCCTTAAAGAGAGCAAAATTTTCAACAATTTCTTCTCCTTTCTCAGGCTTTACTCCATTGGCAATGAGGATTTGGGAAATCAAGGAAGGATAGGGTAAAGACCATTTCTTTGATGGAGACTCTCCATAATCACAAATCTTTCTAAAGATAAAGTCACCAAAATTAATGTGCCTCTTAATTCCCAATCTATAAAGAAGCAAGGCTTGCACCCTAGTAACTGAGGTTTTGTTATTGGAGGGGCAAAGATTGGCAACAAGAATGGAGTGAAGAAAACAGTAAAGAGATGATAGAGAACCACTTCCTAAATCTTTAGGCTTCACTGGCCAAGAGGTTACTTTGCCATGTGTAATGGCAGACACAAGATCATCATCCTCAATAGAAACCACATCATCCAAATGATCATACAACCCAAGAAAATCATTGATGATAGAAGGGGTAAAAGGAACAAATACTCCTCTAACATAAACACCAGGAGAATGAGGATAAGTTTTATCTAATCCCTTAGGCAGATTTGCATAGAACTCATAAACCAATTTGGGGTAGAAGGGAAGGGGATGGTCCACAGTCAAGAATAATCCTCTTTCCTCAAAAAACTTGTCCATACCAAGCTTAGCAAAAGTCTCCCTATCCCTTTTCATCTCAACAACAAAGGCTTTAGAGGAAATTAAAGCAAACCTATCAGCAGCCTTTTTGGATAAAAACTTTTTGGAAAAGGGTTTGGGGTTAGAGACCAGAGAAACAGAAGATGACATGCCATGTTCAGCTTTCTTTCGAGTGGATGTGCGTCTAGATGTGGGCACATCCTTAGACACATCCTTCACAGGGAATGGAACAATGATGGGTTCAACCTCAGTGTCATCAGCATCAGAGGAATCAATCTCTTGGTCTTCTTTCTCCTGATCAAGCTCTTCTCTTCCAAGCTTGAAGTTCTCATCTGAGGCAGTATCATCATCATCTGAACTTGAGTCAGTTTCATCATCAAAAGGCTCTAAGTCATTTGCAGCCATTTTTTTCTTTCCCTTTAAATCTATTAAAATATTTTCCAAAGGCTCTTCTTCACTGAAGGATATAAGGTCCTCAACAGGACTAGAAACCAAGGGAACAGAGGGATCAACAACAGGGACAGAGACATTATCCACAGGAGGTGAAGTAATAATGGGGATAATGGGATCAGATGAAATTATGGGGGAAATAGGAGCAATTGGCTCAACCGTACTCGCATGGGGAACAAGCCTCAACAGGATCAAAGGTTCAACATGGGGAGTATCAACAGGAATAACTGATTCAACAAGGGGAACAACCACAGAAGGGGTAATGGCAGGATCACTAACAGAGGAAGGGGGAATAGACGATTTAGCCCTAGTCCTGACAAGAGGAACTATTACCTCATCTTCTTCTTCTTCTTCAAGAACAATAGCAGTTGAAGATTTCCCGCCAGGTTTCGTTAGGTTCTTGGCTTTGTCAGACTCGACGGCCTTGCGAACCCTACCGCATCGACGAAGAGCACGATGGGGCACAGGAGTTGTAGCAGACTTTGGGGTTTGACTTGAGACAGCTTCCTCTTCTTAGTTGAAGAAGGTTCTTCAGCGATGGCGACAGGAGCGACATCCGATGGTGGTATCACCGGAGAGGATGGAGCTTTAGGGTTTTCGGAGGAAGGAACCAATGTGGGGGATTTTGGAGCACTGGCTTCCATTGAAGGATCAGATGAAGGTGATGGAGATGAGAATTCAGCAAGAAACTTTGAAATTACAGGGTTAAGATAACTGAATCCTCACCTTTAGCTATTGAAATTGGGGCAATATCAAGAATGTCTTTTTCTTGAATGTTTGAATGCTCGGCCATTTAACAGAGGAATTTGGGTTGGTTGAACAGTGCAAAGGGAAATTAATGCTATGGTTTGAGATTGTGTGCAAAGAGAAGGAAGAACAAAGGGTTTTGTCAAGGTTTATGGGGGATGGGACGGATGTGAGGTATAATAAATACTCACAGCTCCCCCTTTCCAAATAGAATTAGGAATCCTTCTTCAAAAAGGTTTAACATACCACAAAATCCTTAGGAGTCCTCCAACGGCTAGAAAACCTTTGAGGTTACCACACACAAACACCTTCCAAGAAAAATAGGAGATCAAGATAGATCAAGATTTTGTAAGATTTTTATGGGAACAAAAATTACTTCAGCATATCTTTATTTAAAATAGAATCCCAAAAGAATTTTCCAACCTTTTCAAACAAGGATTGATACACACCTTTTTCTTTCATGAAAGATATTGGAGATCAAAAACCTATATAATCAAAGAATGAACTAGGAAAGAAAATTAATTATCTAGCATATTTACAAAGCTCCTATATGTCCTAACAATGCAATATGCCTAGCATGATGCAAACACACAGGTGAAGGAAATATTCTCAGCTTATGGATGTGGCATAGGATGTGAGTCACAAATGGGGACACATTTAGATCACAAAAAGTCAATGAGCAATAATCCAATCTGCACAGCCTCTAGGATGCATCCACCAATTTTTTGTTGTGGATTTTTGCAATGTGAGTAGCTTTCACTTTACTTGATCCCAAAGATAGCCCTTTTTCCCAATGATCTTATCAAGTTTGACTTCAAGTTTTCTTATGAAAATCACTTGATCACAATGGTATGGCTTCATACTAAGGGTGAAGCAAACTGCTTTCTCACACATATATATATATATATATTTTTTTTTTTTTAGCACCCACTGTGAGATACCTAGGAAGGTTATACCAAGTTATCAAAAGATAACATGGACAGGAAATACTCACAATTAAGTGATCAAAAATAATGTCAAAGATGAAGACTCACAAGTGACCACACTGAGAAATTTCGTGCTAATGCATGATATTTTTGGATTTTTCTTTTTATGATTTTTTTTTTTTTCAGTTAAACTAATCTACAGATGTGTTAGAGGATGTGAGACACATCTGGTCTCACAACCTTAGATATCACACAAGCCAAGAGACTTCCTCAAGGAGGAAAATCTCTCCAAATCTAATGCCTTTGTAAATATATCACCAATTGATTTTCGGTCCCAACAAATTCCGCATACTACGCTTTTTGTTCTACAAGATCTCTAATGAAATGATGTCTAATATCAATGTGCTTTGTTCTAGAATGTTGGACAGGATTTTTAGATATGTCCAAGGCACTTTTGTTATCACAAAAAGCAGTCAAAACTTTGCTATTCAATCCATAATCTTTTAGCATTTGATTCATCCAAAGTAATTGTGTGCAGCAACTCCCAAGGGCAACATATTCAAATTTCAAGAATGACAAGGACACACAATTTTGCTTCCTACTATACCAAGACACAAGGTTATTACCTAGGTAGAAACATCCACCAAGGTGGTACTCTTTCTATCATCACTATTTCCACCCAATCGAATCGTGTACCCAACCAAATTTGTGTTTGTTTCTTTAGAGTAATGCGTACCTAGGTTTACAAATTCCCACTCACATACCTAATGATTCTTTTCAAGGCTTTAAGATGGGACACTTTAGGGTTGGCTTGGTATCTAGCACAGAGACATACACTGAACATAATGTCAGGTCTACTTGCAGTGAGGTAAAGCAGACTTCCTATCATGCTTCTATAAAGGGTTTGATCAACACTCTCACCATCGAATCATGACTTAGCTTTTGGGAAGATCCCATTGGGGTTCTTTGATGTGAAGAGTGTTCAAGCTCAAACTTTTTCACAAGATTCTTGGCATACTTAGACTGTGAAATGAACATGCCATCTTTGAATTGCTTAATCTGTAAGCCTAAGAAAAAGTTCAACTCACCTACCATACTCATCTCAAATGTGGAAGTCATGCTATCCACAAATTCAGCTAGCATTGGATCGAATTTGATCCAAACACAATGTCATCTACATAGATTTGTGCCACAAGAATCTCCTTCTTATTTCTCCTCACAAACAAGGTTTTGTCAACTTCACCTCTCTTGAATCCTAGTTGAAGCAAATGGTCAGTCAACCTACCATACCAAGCTCTAGGGGCTTGCTTTAGCCCATACGTAGCTTTCTTCGCTTATACACATGATTAGGATATTTGGAGTCCACAAAGCCTTTAGGTTGTTCAACATAGGCTTCCTCATTTAATATCCCATTTAGAAAAGCACTCTTAACATCCATTTGATGAAGAGTAATCTTGAGGTAACAAGCAATGGCTAACAAAAGCCTAATGGACTCAATTCTTGCAACAGGAGCAAATGTCTCCTCAAAGTCAATTCCCTCAATTTGAGTATAACCTTGAGCAACTAACCTAGCTTTATTTCTAGTTATCACACCTTGCTCATCAGTTTTGTTCTTAAAAATCCATTTGGTTCCTATGACATTACCATGTGAGGGTCTAGGAACAAGAGTCCATACCTCATTCTTTTCAAATTGAATTAATTCATCTTGCATAGCCATAATCCAACAAGATCTTTCAATGCTTCAAGAACATTCTTAGGTTCAATTTTAGAAACAAAACAATGAAACTTACCTGGGAGTATGCTGAGGAGCAACTCCATAAACCAGCCATCTTTCTATAATCAACTTTGTCCTTTTGTCTAGTTCTCACTTGAGCATGCACATCTCCCACAACTTGTGAAGTGGGGTGGTTTTTCTGGATTTTTGAAGGGATATCCTTTGACCTATCTACACACCCATTCACATTACCTTCGGAGCATCATCCCGATCGTAATCGAGGAACCGTCCTCGCCACAGGAGTTTGAGTGGATGTGGGTGCAGATGTGGGTTCAGATGTGGAGGCAGATGTGTCCACATCCTTGGTTACATCCTTATCAGTTCAACATTTTTATCGGACTTTGGAAGCTTCTTTTGATTTTTCAAAGACTGCTTTCTTCATCCTTCCAAATTCAAAGAAGCAACCCGAAACATCATCCTCGTAGTCTTGAGGTTAAGATCAAGTGAGTCATCAAATTTAACATTAGCGAGATTCCATAATGGTCTTAGTTTTGAGATTGAAAACTCGTAAGCTCTACTGTTTGTGGAATAGCCCATGAAAATTGCTTTGTCACTCTTTGAATCAAACTTGGACAGTATTCTCTATCATTGAGAATATAACAAACACAACCAAACACATGAAAATATTTTACAGCTTGGTTTCTTTCCAAGGAGGATTTGATATGGGGTGACAAAGGTTACTAATCCTTAGGAACACCCTATTGCCAATGTGGCAAGCGTGTTTAAAGCTTCGCCCAAAATTTTTTGGACAAGTTCTTTGAACTTAGCATGACCCTAGCCATTTCTTGCAAGGTTCTATTCTTTCTTTCAAAGCAATTCCATTTTGTCCGGGGTGATTGGTGCGTAAAACTCATGAGTGATTCCCTTAGAATTGCAAAAATTGGTGAACATTTGATTCTCATATTCAGTGCCATGGTCGACCTAATCCTCACAGCCTTAAGACCATAAAGGTTTCTAACTCTTTTGTACCAATTCTTGAATTCTCCAATTGTTTCTGACTTTTCTCTTAAGAACATTACCCAAGTGTACCTAGAATAATCATCAACACACACAAAGGCATACTTTTTCCTACCAAAGCTTTCTACTTCAATAGGTCCCATTAAATCAAGTGAATCATCTCCAAACATCTAGTTGTGGAGCATTGTTGGACCTTTTTATGTGATGCTTTTGTTTGTTTTCCTTTTGACATGAACCACAAACATCGTGGTTCTTGAAGTTCAGTTTAGGGAGGTCTTTAACAGCTTCAAACCTTTGAAGTTCTTCCAGAGTTCTACTGCTAGCATGCCCTAATTTTTGGTGCCACAGATTGACATCATTAGATTTTAAGCTTAGGCAAGAAAGATTGTCACCAAATTGGTAACAATTATCGCAGATCTAGGACCAAGAAACACACATTTATTATCCTTATCAAACACTTCACACAAGTGCTTATCAAACTTCACAAATAGGTCATCATCACACAGTTGACTGATGCTTATTAGGTTGGCTTTCAAGCCTTCCACATGGTACACATTGTGCAATTTTGGGAGACCCTTGACATCTAGGGTTCCTTTCCCAACAATCTTTCCTTGAGCACCTCCACCAAAATTTACTTTCCCTCCATTTATCACTTCATAATCAAGAAGGACTGCTTGGTTTCCAATCATGTGCCTAGAGCACCCACTATCAAAATACCAAGAGCCAGAGACGATTCTGAGGGAAGAGTAAACAACATTGCAGGTGGTAATTGGTTTGGGCCACCCACTTTTTAACAGTTTTCCTTTTGGGTTGCAGAGGTCTCAGATTGACTGGATGTGTGTTAGGATGTGCATACATCTTCTCACACATCTGAGGCTGTTTGAAATTACCAGATTTTTTATCAGCCTTGAGTTTGTAACAGAAGGGTCTAATGTGACCAGGAGCTAGGCAGTAATGACAAATGTAATGCCTCTTCCTTGGTTTCTTCTCACTCAGAATGACTTTTTCTTTAACAACTTGTTTTTTCACACTTTTTGAGGTAGAAGTCTCACATCCCTCCTTTACAAAATTATTTTCAAAACCTATACCAATTTTGTCACGTTGACCCATAGAAAAAGCTTCTTCCATTTTCATTTTACTTTTGTTTAACTTAGTAAAAGTATTATCAGCTTTTTCACATTCATTCTTGAATTTTTCAAGGTCAACTTCTCTTTTGGTCACAAGGACTTCAAGTCTTGCAATGGTATCTTTTTGAGCATCATTTTCTTTTGAAAGTACAGCTTTTTCATCTTCACAAGCAGCCAATTTATCAGACAGAGATTTGTTTACCTTAACAAGTACCTCAATTTTGTCCAATCTTTTCATCCAATCTGTATGCAGCTCCTTGTATGTGGCAAAGAGTTCCTCATAGGGAATGTCTCTTTCTTCATCTTCATCATCCTGAATCTCCTTTTATAGAGAAACAAGCTTCAGCACCATTTCGGATGTGACACCGAGATGTGTACACAACCGAGCCCACATCCAAGGGATTTTTAGGAGTATATTCTTCTATATCTGCAGAGAAGGCATTAAACACGTAATGGCAATTTAAGACAGACATATTAGCCACTTCTTCTTCCTCATCCTCACCGTCACTAAGGGTAGCGCTTAAGCTCATTCCCTTCTTTTTAAGTGTGTTAGCACACTCATTGGCATAATGACCAAAGCCACGACATGCCCTACATTGGACAGATTCGGATGATTTATTTTCAAAGCTTGGTTTCTTGAATCCGGTGTCGGTGCTAGGTTTTGGCTTTTCAGCGATCGAAGTAGGTCTATTGGGGAATTTGCTTATCCTTCTATTTTTCAAGATAGAACTGAATTTCTTTGAAATAAAAGCTACATCCTCATCTTCAAGATTAGACTTGTCAATTTCAAAGGATAATTCCACAAGCTCTTTTGGTAGAGCGGCGGCACTTTTAAGGGCAAGACTGTGTGTTTTGTTTTTCTTCTCGAGCCTCAAGGTTAAGCTCAAACACAGTCAAGATTCCTATGATGGTGTCAAGACCTACAAGTGTTTGTGTCCTTTGTTTCTTCAATCACGGCTACTTTAATGTTAAACCTCTCGTGCAAGGTCCTTAGAATTTTACTCACAAGTCTTGCATTGGAGATAGATTCTCCTAGACTTGTGCATTCATTTGAAATCTCATGAATCTTAGCAAAGATATGACACAATATCCTCGCTTCTTCCATTCGAAGTAACTCAAACTTATCCATTAAAATTCTAAGCCTGGTAGCCTTCACACTTGGTGCTCCCTCACATTGAGTTTGCAAAATATCCCAAGCGCTTTGGCTATACTCTCATTTGTTATAAGCTTGTACATATTCCCGAAACATGGTGGAAATAGCACCCATGGCTTTTGAATTGTAATTTGCAGCTTGTATTTCATCAAGAGTCCATTGTTCTTCGTGTTTTCTTTCAAAGAAGGACTCACCAACACCAAGATGGCTTTTTCTCCACAGTAGGAGGTTGCCATGCAACAAGAATGCACATCCAAGCTCTTTCATCAATACTTTTGATGTAATTTCGCATCTTAGACTTCCAAAGAGAATAATTTGTGCCATCCAAGACAGGAGGCCTATTTTGGTGATTTTGGCATTCCATAGTGACTACACTTTACGGATCAACACTCGCAATATATCGAGAGTTGGATCGATACCAATTGAAAGTTTCGTGTAGCTAGGAAACTTGGATCACGCAATAGGCAAAGGATGTGAGTACGAGATGTGTCTCACAACCGTCCACACATCCACATAATGCAGCGGAATAAAATAATTAAATGCAAATAAAATGCAATAACTCAAGAGTTATATACGCTTACTGATCTGTGTGATCAGCAAACTAGGCTTACGCCCAAAAACTTTTCACTATAAAAACTTATGTTTCTTACAAAAACAAATAAGTGAAAAACTAAAATATGAAAATACTAAACAAGTTCTAATCACCTTCTATGATATGAACAACTCCTCTTTCCCAAGTAGGACTTATTCAATCAGAAGTAAAACAAGAGAACTTTATAAAAACCTAGATGTGAGTTACGGATGTAAGCTCACAACCTAAAACAATAACGTCGAATGACTATGAAGAATGTGAATTTTTCTCTCGTAAAATCTCTAGCTTCTCTTTGTGCTGAATGCCTTGTATTTATAGTGCACCTTGGAGAAGATCTTCATGCAATCGACCTCTTCCTTTGTGAGATTCCTTTTCCTATATGAAAACATAAAACACACTCACAAGGAAATCAAATATTAGTAGGTTAGTCCTAATATAAAACTATGTACATAAATAAAAGATATTTACTATATTTACAATTCCTAGTCAAAGTAATATACTTATAAATCTCCATGAAAGATCCAAAATCTTCTTACCATAATAGAAGACAAATTAAATAAGGAAACATAAATATGTTCCCAAAAACTCACGGTTTCAAAGTTGCCAACCGCGAATTCTAAAAACTAGGCTATTCTGGTCAATACTTTTAAAAGTGTGACATTTTGGGAAATAATTTTTGAAACATATACTTCCTCCGTCAAATAGTAATATGCAAAAACACCTCTTTGATCATCCGAAGTAATCAGCATAGTTCCAAAAAGGAAATGATACTCAATTGTCATACTCACAACAATTACCCACTTCATTTTATTTTCTTCTATTCAACCATCTAACACATCACATTTTACACTTTTCTTCTTAATTCTTGTCTCAAGTAAAATTGTGCATATTTCTCTGGGACAGATGGAGTGTGTATATATATATATATATACAAGGTAATATAAATATTCAATTACAGAAACGTTTTAAAAAACATACTAATATTCATGAGAAATAATAATATTTATTCCAGAACTTATACAAATAAATTCTCACAATTTATTCAAACGAAAAACAAAAAGAAAGTACGTTTCTTCCATCCCATTTACTCTTATGACAATGGAAAAAATCAAACAAAACATATCCAATTTAGAAGACGTAATTCATCAAAATAAATTAACGCTATAACTCCTGACAAGCCCATCAGTTCACAACTAGCTAGATAATTAGTTAACTCTCCTGCAGTTCAAACGAATTTGGCCATTTCTACCAGTTAATGGTTTGATATTTCCCATTTTAACCATAGACTCAGCAAAATCTTTCGAAAAAGCCCCTGCATTAACGCTATAACTCCTGACAAGCCCATCAGTTCGGCCACCATTAAACAATGCTTGATCAGAGTGCAATAGTCCCCTTCTTCTAACCAAGTTGCTAAAGTATTTTGTGTCAAACTGTGCAGCTGTTTGATCTAGAGGAGCTAAGTTCGAATCACCTCCGTTACGAGGACAAGTATTTTGGCGTTGGCGCGCAAAGAGGGGGTCAATAGTACTTTCATTGTAAATGCGGGTCTTGAATAATGCACATTGTGAAAACCCTAGGGTGTGGCCACCCGAGAGGGAAACGAGGTCTTTTTCATTGAGACCTTGTTTCTGAAAGTTACTGATTAGTGCAGGGAGGTCCATGAATGGTGATGGAAGGTCACTGTTTGCTGTAGCCCTACTCGCAGTTGTTGAATCCCTTCTTCCTAGTGGCACCCTCCATGATGGTCCGCCAAGCTGTATAAGCGTATAATATGACGAGATATTAGTTTATATATATATGTAAAACCCTAATTATTTTGTCATTCTAAAGCATGGATCAGGATTGAAATTGAAATCCTAATTATTTTTGTGTTAAGAAACAAGGTTTAGGTATGGGAAGTTGAAACCCTAGTTGACATGCAACTAGTTAGGTGTTTTATGATTCAAGTATATATATATATATATATATATATATATATATATATACACGCACGTACCGCAACAACAGAATCACGAGCTGCAATAGTCAAAATATCGGCACAAGACACCACTGGGCGGCCACAAGCCTTGTCCACCGCAGATTTGATTCTATCAATCACCTCAAATCCTCTAGTAGAGTTGTTTTGAAGTGCGTTTTTTTCACTGTCAATGCTTGATGTT
This sequence comes from Adenophora triphylla var. japonica, assembly GCA_022495995.1. Taxonomy (NCBI): domain Eukaryota; kingdom Viridiplantae; phylum Streptophyta; class Magnoliopsida; order Asterales; family Campanulaceae; genus Adenophora; species Adenophora triphylla. Next base: position 25,251 of record JAFEMH010007365.1, read on the forward strand.
TGATCAAGAAGAATCGAAGCATCACAACCCTACATGAATTTAAACAACCAATTTTAGGCAAAAATAAAACAAAATTAGCCAGTCTCAAGTTTTGCTTAAAAATGAATTAACATGTATGAAATAGAGAATGGAACACTTTCATACGTTAACAAAACAATCATGGAAGTGTAAACGTAGCAAAGAAGCGCCCATGCGCCTTTCTTGGTTCACTGCATCTTGGACAAGGCGCTTAATGGTTGGCAAAGCCTTAGGGCAAACTTTATCGTAGTAATTTGTCGAGAGAGAATGAGAGAAAGCTGTCGTCGCAAAGGAAAACAGGAAAAGGGCAAGAAAACAAAGTGAGCTAATTTGAGGCATTTTTGGGTGATGATCACTTAATTATGTGCTCTTGGAAATGTATGCTTTTCTTGTGTGTCATTTCAAAGTTAGAATTACGTCTATATATAGGAGGGGAAATTGAATAAATCCAAGAGGTTTGGTTAATTTTTAAATTGAACTCTGAATTGGCCTGCTAGATTATATATTTCCAATGCAGACAACTTGCAAAGATGGAAAACCATACAAGCAAGAATTTTATGTGTAGATTTCTGAAAAGTCTACACATATTTTGCTGGTAGGAGTAAGGACGACAATGACAATTTTTTTAAGAACAGTTAAATAAACTCTTGGCTAGGGCAGTAAACGGCCGAAAACGAGCCGAGCCGAGCCGAGCCTTGCCTTGAAGTTTCGAGCTCAAGCTCGAATAAAAGTTATCGAGCTCGAGCTTTTTTCGAGCTCGAGCTCGAGCCCAGTATGATCGTTCGAGCTCGGAACGACTCGAATTTCGAGCTTTTCGCGAGCTGTTCGCGAGCTGCTCGAACTCGAGTATTAACGAGCCGAGCTCGAGCTTGGACTTATATTTTGAAAAAATCTGAAATCAAACGAGCTTTACGAGCTCTAATCGAACTCGAGTCTAAACGAACTCGAGCCTAAACGAGCCTTGATTTTTTAAAAAAATCATAATTCACTATATTTATTCGAGCTTTTAACGAGCTTAACGATCCGAGCTCGAGCCGAGTCGATCTCGATCAGAGCTCGTCGAACATACGAGTCGAACTCGAGCCGGCTCGAAAAAAAAAACCGAACTTGAAAGTCGGTTCGAGCTCGAGCTCGAGTTCACCTCGAGCTCACTCGAACTCGAGCTTTTTACGAGCCGAACTCGAGCCGGCTCGTTTCGTGTAACAGCCCTACTTGGCGCACCTACCACTTATCTATATGACTCACTAAAGAATTTTGGTTCGGATGGTATAAGTTATTAGCTTTAATAGTGAAGATAGCGAGTTTGAATTCTGTAAAAGATATGTGCTAGCCTATTTATAGGCCATTTACTGTAGCCTAAGGGGAATTTATCTATCATTAATAAAAAAATCTATTTAAAAAAAACATAAAAGACTCAATAATAAAATATATTATTGAGTAATGCTAAATACTCCCTCCGTCCCGGAACTTGGTTCACAAACACTGTTTGCACTGGTTTTAAGGAGGGAGTATTATATTGAAAGTGTTGTGAGTGTGAAAATAAAATAGGAGAGAGAATGAGTGGAGAGAATAGTAAATTATAATGGTGTTGTGAGTATTAAAATAATGTAGGAGAGAGAATGAGTGGAGGGAATAGTAAAGATTCCTTTCCATTTTAGGTAAGTTTTAAATGTGTGAAGTAAGTTTTGGGACGCCCAAAAGGGAAAGTGTGAAGATTGTTCCGGGACGGAGGGTGTATATATAAATTTGATGAATAAAATATTGTACAAGCTAACATGATGCAGAACAACAGCAGTCAAACAGGGCCGAGAAAGCAACAGACCAAGAGGCTGCGAGCCAAGCGGGCGCCTCACTTGAAGAAATCCAAGGCCAATCATCTGGACTCGAGGCTGGTTCCTCAAACTAGGTGGGGTGGGCGCCTCAGTGACGGGGAAGCAGCGCTGATATTTTTACTGATGTGTTTACTGATGTTTTAAATTCAATTAAGCATGGTAGTTTCGTCCTTTCTATGCCAATTCGTTTTAGGTTTTGCTTAGAGTATTTAAACTCGTTTTAATTGTTGAAGAACTCAGTTTTTGGATTTATGAATTGAATTAAAGGACAAGAACTGATGTTCCTTCTTTGTTAACCTCTGTTCTTTACATCATTTGGTATCAGTTGTCTGGATGAATTGATGGACGAACGAGGGCGTGGAGTTCGTGGAGGAAGAGGTGGTCGTGGAAGGGACCGTGCAGCGGATCCTCCGGAAGACGATCATCACCGCGAGCGTGATATACGCGATATCGAAATCGACGGTCTGAGAAGACAGATTCAGGTACTTCAACTCCAAGTTCAAAATCACAGAAATCGTGGGGGGACACCGCCGATTATGGGTTCTGATTCGGATAATTCGTCCGAGGGTACGGAGTATCAAGAGGGAGTCAATCCCTTTGCCAGAAATCGTGGACATCAGAATAGGTATGAGGAAGACTCTTTGAAGGATATCAGCGTCAAGATCGAAATTTCGGAATTCGAAGGTAAGACTCATCCTGACGAGTTCATTGATTGGTTAAATACTGTTGAACGTATTTTTGATTTAAAACCTATGAAAGATGCTACTAAGGTGAAAGTGGTAGCAATCAAATTGAAGAAACATGCTTCGATTTGGTGGGAACATGTTAAGAAACAAAGGGTTAGAGAGGGTAAATCCAAGGTTCAATCTTGGGATAAGATGAAGAAATTGTTAAGGCAAAAATTTCTTCCGGAACACTATAGACAGGATTCTTTTCTTGCTTATCATAGTTTGAGGCAAGGGGATATGTTTGTAGAGGAGTTTATCCATGAGTTCGACCGTTTATGGATGAAGTGTGATGTTGCAGAAGAGGACGAGCAAACAGTAGCCCGTTTTCTTGGGAGATTGCATACTGATATTTCAGATATTGTCCACCTGCAGCAATACTGGACTTATGTTGATGTTTGTAGGCTTGCTTTGAAGGTTGAAAAGCAATTGCAGGGAAAGAAGAGTGTGAATGGTTGGCAACACAAGAAAATTTCGGGTAATCATAGTAGTGGAAGTCCTAGCAAGGTTGAAGGGGTTACACCAACAGTTTCGGTTACACCAACAGACAAATCTAGTGCAGTTCCGGAAGCTTCAAGGGGTAACAAGTCCACTAGGTGCTTCAAATGTCATGGGATTGGTCATCTAAGGGCCGAGTGTCCCAATCGACATGTTGTTGCTTTAGTGGAGGATGGTCCACCAGTTTATGATGAAGCACCAGATGATTCAGGTGGTGAAACTGAAGAAGTGTATGCAGATCAAGGAGTGGCATTGGTGATTCAACGAGTGTTGAATGTGACTGATGTGGAAGACGAGGAGTGGCTTCGTCATAACATTTTTCGGACTAATTGCACCGCCAAGGAGAAAATGTGCAAAGTAATCATTGATGGTGGTAGCTGTGAAAACATCGTTTCTACTGAGATGGTTGAAAAATTGAGCTTGAAGACGGAAGAACACCCACAATCGTACAAGTTGTCTTGGTTGAGCGAGGGGAGTTCATTGAAGGTAAACATGCGGTGCTTGGTGCAATTTTCAATTGGCAAACATTACTCGGATGATGTATGGTGTGATGTAGTGCCAATGGTTGAGTGTCATTTATTGCTTGGTCGTCCGTGGTTGTTTGATAGGAGGGTAGCATGATGGCTACAAGAACACTTATACCTTTACGAAAGATGGAGTGATGATTACGTTGTACCCTACTCAATACCGAAAGAAACTTGACTCCGATAAGGCTTCTGTCCCCATTAACCCTCAACTCCTCAGCTGGTCTAGTGTGGATGGCACATCAGAGCGACACAGTAGGTACAAGCAGCAAGTTGGTTCACTTAGAAACATATTTGTTTTTCAGGCGGGAGGATTACTTTGGGTTCACTTGTGCAAGATGGGGTTTATGTTAAAGCATCTTGTTGGTATCGACTCGTGGTCGAGACTTTTTTAAGGGGGGTGAATGATGCAGAGCAACAGGCAGTCAAACAGGGCCGAGAAAGTAACAGACCAAGAGGCTACGATCCAGGCGGGAGCCCCATGGAAGGCCAGGCGGGCGCCTCACTTGAAGAAATCCAAGGTCAATCATCTGGACTCGAGGCTGGCACCTCAAACTAGGTGGGGCGAGCGCCTCAGTGATGGGGAAGCAGCGCTGATATTTTTACTGATGTTTTAAATTCAATTAAGCAGGGTAGTTTCGTCCTTTCTATGCCAAGTCGTTTTAGGGTTTGCTTAGAGTATTTAAACTCGTTTTAATTGTTAAAGAACTCAGTTTTTGGATTTATGAATTGAATTAAAGGACAAGAACGGCTGTGCCTTCTTTGTTAACGAATCTTGTTTTTCTTTCGGTTCATCTTATAACCTCTGTTCTTTACATCATAACACATTAAAACTTATTATGTATATAAATTCATGTTGTATTTATATATATATATATATATATATATATATATATATATATATATATATATATATATATATATATATATATATATATATATATATATATATATATATATATATATATATATAATGGGTTTTGTTAGGATACCCACCATAGGAGTATCCTAACAAGTGGCCCATTATTTTTAGGACAAAAATGTCCCTCGTTCCTCAAAGCAACCATATGTATGATGGGGGCAAAATTGTAATCATCAAAGAGAGAGAGAGAGAGTTAGTATTAAATAAGAGAGAGAGAGAGAGAGAGAGAGAGAGAGAGTTAGTATTAAATAAGAGAGAGAGAGAGAGTTAGTATATATATATATATATATATATATATATATATATATATATATATATATATATATATATATATATATATCTCTTTGATGATTACAATTTTACCCCATCATATATATGGTTGCTTTGAGAAACGAGGATATTTTTGTCCAAAAATAATGAATCACTTGTTAAGATACTCTTGAAGGGGTATCCTAACAAAACCCATATATATATATATATATATATATATATATATATATATATATATATATATATATATATATATATATATATATATATATATATATATATATATATATATATATATATATATATATATATATATATATATATATATATATATATATATATATATATATATATATATATATATATATATATATATATATATATATATATATATATATATATATATATATATATATATATATATATATATATATATATATATATATATATATATATATATATATATATATATATATTATATATATATATATATATATATATATATATATATATATATATATATATATATATATTATATATATATATATATATATATATATCATTTTTCCAAGCTTAAATAAGCTTCTTGTCTATGATCATAAATAGTTGAGATTAGAATATTGGTTATAGCAATGAAGATATTTCTCTCATGCACTCCCTTCGCCCCGAAATAATCTTCTTAATTTTTTTTTTTTTTTTTTTTTATTGTTAACATGAAAGTACTTTGATAATTAGTTTTAGGTTGATTAAATTATCCGAATTAACATCTAAAAATTGTTATTAACAGTATTTTTAATGATTTATCAATAACAAGTTTCAATTTTTAATTATAATAATTAAATCAATCTAAAATTATTGCTTAATATACATTTGTGCTAATAACAAAAAAAGTGGAAAGATTATTCGGGATACTTTTTGGTTGTTAACACGAAGGTAATTTGATAATTGATTTTAACTTGATTTAATTATCCGAATGAATATTTAAAAGTTGTTATTGATAGTATTTATAATGGTGTTTTGATAACAAGTTTCGATTTTTCATTAGAATAATGGAATCAACCTAAAATTATTGGTTAATGTACCTTTGTGTTAATGACAAAAAAAATGGAAAAATCATTTAGGAACGGATGGAATATTTAATATAATACGATGATCTTTTTGTTGAAAATCAGCGTACAACATTTTGAAACATTTTCTTGTACATGTTTGTCATTTTTAAAGGGTGTTTCTTTTTTAAAAAAAAAACAAAAAAAGAAAAGAAATGTTGGAGCTCGATCGTACTAAATAGTAAATACCAAAATGAGGGCTGCACTAAAGTGAGGGGGAGGGGAGTTCTACGAAATTACGCAGAAGTTAGAGTAGGTGGGTGAATTTTTCAAATATTCTATAGTTAGGCCTTGACCAAAACTTATTTTTATTTTTTAGCATTTGTTTCACTGTCTTAAGATGTGGAACATCTCATGGACACTTAGAAGACAAAGAAATATAGAAGAATCAGCATATGGAAAATGTATTAGAAGACAAAGAGATATAAAAGAATCAGCATAGCATATGAAAAATATACCAACACTCCAAAAGCTCAGTACATCGAACAGTGACTTTGTTTCATTTTTCCTTTCATACTATGTGATAACCCGTGCTTCGCACGGATACCATGGTGCACGGGTTATTTAGTTCCCAACTTTCCATAAAACAAAATGCAAAAATACTACTAAAATTAATTATTTATACTTTCTTAGTTCCCGTAATAATATAATCGACTTTTTTTTATTGCAAATGGGACAATTTTTTCGAGACAGAGAAAATATTTTTTATTTAATTGAAGGACCGAGAATAATTATAATTATAAAATGGCTATTCTTCTGAATATTACATAACGAAAATGTACATATATTGTGATACTAAAATAATAGTAGTTATATGAACTATATTAATTATTATTATTATTATTATTATTATTATTATTATTATTATTATTATTATTATTATTATTATTATTATATCTTCTATATGAAGATAGCTTAATAAAATGAACCTTATGTTATTATAATGATATTTATCAATTAAATTTTCCAAAGATGTTTCGATTGATAAAAAAATCACATTGTTTAAAAAAAATCACATTGTTTAACGTTCTAGTATATCCACACATTCGTATGTATTATTTCTAAATGTTTTTTGACCATGCACTTCCTTTGACTTGTCATGCTTCCACATTTCAAGACTCTTGACATTCAGTTGACAATTCGCAATCCACCTCTTTGTTGATAGATAATATCAATTCAAATAAGTATTTGAAGGAGTGAAATATTTATGTCACGTTTAATATTACAATAACTTTATATGATCTTTGTTGATAGATAATATCAATTAAAATAAGTATTTGAAGGAGTAAAATATTTGTGTCACGTTTAATGTAAGAACCCAAAAATTTTAGAATTTTAATTAATTATTTTATTAGAGAAAAAAATAAAATAAATTAATTAATGTAATTATAATTATTAATTAACTCTTAAGTAAATGGGCTATTTAAATTGAATGGGTTAAATTAAGTGTGCTAGGTTTTGGGCTTGTGCAAGAGAAAGCCCAAGGAGGTTAATCCCTACATTAAAATACCAAACCTTCCTAAAAATTCTTCATTATTTTCAGCAATTACCAAAGCAAAAGAAAAAAAAAATAAAAAAAATTTAAAAACCCTAGCTAAGGGGCGGCGGCCGGAACTGCAAGGGGAGGAGGAGCAGCTGTGGTTGGTTCTTTGGGCAATCTTTCTTCACCAAAATTAAGGTAATGTCAAACCCTAACTTCCCTCTTTCGTTTCATTCAATTCGGAGCACTAGGAAATTAGTTATGATTTTTAGAAGAATTATAAGTTTTTAAACTTTTATTGTTCTTGGATGATTTTGCATGCTTTTAAATGTTAAATCTTGAGGTTAAATGGATTGTTTGAGGATTAAAATGATGGGGATTGAGTGTTACAATAATATGTTCATAACCCTAATCCGTTCTTGAGATTAGAATAGAAAGAATATGGATTTAATTCATTAAGGTGTTAATGGATGATTGATTTAAAAAGGGAATTAATTCAATTATTAGGTTAATGTTAAAAAATAAAAAGTGAAGAAAATCAAAAATCCATGAGATGGGAACCTGTTTGGACGGCTGGAACCCTAGGCCAAATTGGGTGTATTTTGGGTAATTTATGGTATTTAATAACAATTATGATGTAATAGGGTTTTGTGGGTGGAAACCCTAATATTTTGAAGTTATATTTAATGCCATTGAATGCTCATTTATGTATGGAAAATTAGGGGTGTTACAGTTGGTATCAGAGCCATGGCTTTAGGTCTTATGGGAAATTAGACTTGAGTACTTGGAGATAGTTAAATTGACCTTTAGAAATGTGAATTAGCCGTTCAACCTAGAACTAAGTAAACAAGGTTGGAAGAACAACTTACTTGTGTGGTTAGAGAATTATACTTGTGCCTTATTTTAAAGAAATATATATATTGTGTTTTGGAGCTAGACTAATTAAGTTCCTTGTCTAATGTGTGTAGGATCAATGACACGAAGACCACTTAAGTCTGTAAGGTATAGCGCGGCCCTCAAAGAAACAATTGCAGCTAAGGATCACCGCATCAAATTGATCACTAAAGAGTTAAAGAAAGTGAAGGCAAAAGTAAAGGGTTTGCAGTACGCCCTCAAGGCAAGCAACGAAGATATGGAATATATGGAAGATAAGCTGGCTAAGAGTATCAAGAAAGTCGAAATCGGGGAGATACATAATAGAATAGCTATCAGAGAATGGAACAAGTTCAGTGTGCAATTGCTAGAGGAGCAAAGGCGAGTGTTTAATCTCGAGAAGCAACTAGATGAACAAGAGCGACGTGAACTGCAGTCAAGCTGCCAATTGCATGCAGAGAAGCTAGAGATTCAAGCTAAGTATGATGAGTTAGCAGCCAAACATGAACAATGTGGAATCTAGAGGCCAAGTGAAGGAACAGAGAGGACGAATTGAGGAACAATCAGAAATCCAGAGGATTATTTTATTTAAGTTAATTCAGAATAGTCTAGTAAAATTTTTGTTTTCTAGTTGGGATTAAAATTTTCTTTCTAGCATAAAGGATTTTAGACAGTCACGTTCTTTTAGCAATTTAGTATGAATGAAAGGTTTTAGTTAATTTTATTATTACTAATACCAGGTAAAATAATTAACTATTCCTTATAAAGAAAAGCCAGAAGTTTAACTTGTTGAGAAACAACAAGAAAAAGCATAGACCAAGTGAAACGGCCTATGAAACCATGGGGCGAAGTAAGACGACCATGTGGATAAAAGTGAAACTAGCCAAGTAAAACGGCTTGTGAAGCCATGAGTCGAAGAAAGACGACTATGAAAATAAAAAGTGAACTAGTCAAGTACAACGACTAGTAAGATAAAGTCAAACTGACTAAGAAAAAGGTTAGTTGAAAAGTAAATTGTAAAAGTCTTTTGGAGACGAGAAATTATATAACTGACCAAGTAAAAGGTTAGTAAAGTAATAAAAGTTAAAGTTTTCTGAGACGGAAAATCTCAAAGTTAACGAACCATCCAACGAACATTAAGTTCATGGTCTAGTACCAAAGGCCAATGAATAAAACTTTCGTCTAAGAGAAGACGTGAACCAAATCGTAGTCTAGTAAAATGACTAAACGAATGAAAAGGAAAACTAGCGAGTAAAAAGCTAGCCCAAAATGTAGGAAATCAATATAATAGACAGGCATGTGAATGTATTGTTGTACCATAATCATTGTACGTGTCAATGAGATGAATTCGTATAACTGAAACACAGATGTCGATGCGCACAAGATCAGGACAGAATGCCAACGACGGAAATGATAATAACAACAACAGTGGGAACGGAAATGGAGGAGGACAATTGGACCCGAATATGGCCAACCTTCTTCAGACTTTGACACAGACGGTGGCCGGGATAGGCCAAGCTGTAGCTGGACTGGCTCAAGCACCACCACCAGTAGTGTTTCGCGACCCGTTAGAGTTGTTCCAGAGAAGGAACCCTGACACGTTCTCAGGTACAGAAAAAGAGAAGCCAGAGGACTGGATTAAGAGTACAGAGAGAATTTTCGGGACATTAACTTGCACAGAAGAACAGAAGGTGGTATTTGCGACTTTCATGCTAAGGGGAAAGGCACAGTCGTGGTGGGAGGCAGAAAAACGAGCTGCTGTGGCTCGTGGTGATGCGGCAATGACTTGGACCGCTTTCAAGAATGTGTTTAATGAGAAGTACTACCCTGCCAGCGTGAGGAATGCCAAGGTAGCTGAATTCTTAACTCTGGTACAAGGAAACATGACGGTGGCGGAGTACGGTGAGAAGTTCACTGATCTGATGGAATTTGCTCCAAGGTTTTTCGACACCGAAGAGCAGAAAGCGAGGAAATTCGAAGCAGTACTAAGTGATCGGATCAGATACAGAATTACTCCATTAGCTTTGACAACATACTCTGCAGTATTGGATAGGGCCAAAATTGTGGAGAAAGAGTCGGACAGTTATCGCAACCGGCGTGAGGAAAAAGGAAAGACAGAGTCCAAGGGATCAGATGAAGACAAAGGGTCAAACGGTAATGGGGACAAGGATCGTCACAACAACAAGAGAAAGGCGGTGGACAAAAATCGTGATAAAGGCAGTTATGGGAACAAGAATGCCAACAACAACAACAACAACAATAAGAATTTCGGTGGCAACAGAAGGGAGTGGAACAAGGGCGGGGCCCGAGGTTTCACGAGTTACGATAAGTGTACGATTTGTGATGGGGCTCATAAGACGGAGATCTGTTTCTACAAGGAGCGGAAATGCCACAATTGCGACAAGGTTGGACATCCCAAGTGGAAATGTCCTGAACCCAGGAAAGATGAACCAAAGACCGGAGCCGAGGAAATAACGGAGGAAATGGTGGAGGCCATGGACGAGTGTTCACAATGACAAGAAAGCGGCAAATGTAAACAATGATCTTGTAAGGTGTACACTTCAGTTAAATTCCCGCAATGTTTATGTGTTAATAGATACTGGAGCTACACATTCGATGGTTAGTAAATGCATAGCTAAGAAGTTGAAATTGCAACCCGAACCCTTACAAGTACCTTTAGTGATAGATACACCTGCAAAAGAAGCTATACCTATCACCACAGTTTATAAGAATTGCACCTTGGGAGTAGGAGGCACTGAATTGAAAATTGAACTTATTGAATTAGATATGTCAGAGTTCGATATGATCTTAGGAATGGATTGGTTAGCCATGAACCGTGCTAACGTTAATTGTTACGAGAAGATAATGACCTTTGTAGGGAAAGACAGTGAAGAGTGTAAATTCGTAGGTTCAAAACCAAGGAGCCAAGTAGGGTTGATAACGGCAATGAAGGCGCGAAAATTGTTAAGGAAAGGATGTGTGGGGTTTCTAGCACATATTGGTGAGACCGAAGGAAAAGAAGTAACCATAGATTCCTTAGAGGTGGTTAAAGAATTTCACGATGTATTCCCAGAAGATTTGTCGGGGATACCACCAGTGAGAGATGTTGAGTTCACAATAGACCTAGTGCCGGAAACGACACCAATTTCAAGGGCACCATATAGGATGGCTCCGACGGAATTAAAGGAGCTGAAGGAACAATTACAAGAGTTGTTGGATAAGGGGTTGATTAGACCGAGCGTGTCGCCATGGGGTGCGCCGGTGCTATTTGTGAAGAAGAACGATGGGTCTATGAGGTTGTGTATCGATTATAGGGAATTGAATAAAGTGACGGTAAGGAACCAGTATCCCTTACCAAGGATTGATGATCTGTTTGACCAACTGAAGGGGGCTTGTTACTTTTCAAAGATAGATCTTAGGTCTGGTTACCATCAGTTGAGGGTGAAGGATGAGGATGTGGCAAAGATATCATTCAGAACACGATATGGGCATTACGAGTTTGTGGTTATGCCGTTTGGATTGACAAATGCACCAGCTGCATTCATGGAATTGATGAATAGAATATTTCAAGAGTACCTAGATAGATGTGTGATAGTGTTCATTGATGATATTTTGGTGTACTCTAGAACCAAAGAAGAACATGCAGAACATTTGAAGTTAGTACTGGAAATTTTGAGAGGACAGCAATTATACGCCAAGTTTAAGAAGTGTGAATTTTGGTTAGAGAAGGTGACATTCTTGGGACATGTAGTGTCTAAGGAAGGAATTTCTGTAAATCCAACCAAAATAGAGGCAATAATGGATTGGGAAAGACCGACTATAGTGACCGAGATAAGAAGTTTTCTGGGTTTAGCTGGCTACTATAGAAGATTTGTAGAAGGATTTTCTAAGTTATCTGGACCATTGACGAGGTTGACTCAAAAGGGAGTAAAGTTCATTTGGTCGGAGGAGTGTGAGAAAAGTTTTCAAGAATTGAAGAATAGGCTGGTGACTGCACCGATATTGACGTTACCGACAGGAACCGAAGGGTTTGTCATCTACAGTGATGCTTCACTGAAGGGATTAGGTTGTGTCCTGATGCAAAATGTGAAGGTTATAGCATATGCGTCTAGACAATTGAAGGTACATGAACGGATCTACCCTACCCATGATCTGGAGTTAGCTGCGGTAGTATTTGCATTAAAGATTTGGAGACACTACTTATATGGCGTGAAGTGCCAGATTTTTACCTACCATAAAAGCCTTAAGTACATCTTTACCCAGAAAGAGCTTAATATGAGAAAAAGGAGGTGGCTAGAGTTACTAAAAGATTATGACTGTGAGATTTCGTATCATCCTGGGAAGGCTAATAAAGTGGTCGATGCGTTAAGTAGAAAAAACCACGGAATGTTAGCAACGTTGATCTCTAAGGGGGTAAGATCATGGGAAGACATGAAGGATATGAGTCTAAGAGTGAAAGTTAGTGGGTATCTGGCTAAATTAACCCTACAACCGACGCTTTTGGGAAGGATAAAGGAAGCACAAGAGTTAGATGAGGAAAGAGAGGCCCTAGTCGGAAAAGGGCAAGGAAAAGTTCTTCGCATAGGGGAAGATGGAATCTTGAGATACCAGGAAAGAATATGGAGTCTTAGGAACAATGATGAGATTAAGAGAGAAATACTGAGGGAAGCTCACTGCTCAAAATTCTCCGTACATCCGGGAAGTACTAAAATGTATAGAGATTTGAGAGGATCGTTCTGGTGGAATAACATGAAGAATGACGTGGCAGAGTACGTGGCACGATGTTTGACCTGTCAGCAAGTGAAAAGTGAACATCAAAAACTGGCAGGCTTACTACAATCATTACCAATTCCGGAGTGGAAGTGGGAGAACATTGCTATGGACTTCGTGAGTGGGTTACCGAAAACACAAGGGAAGCAAGATGCTATATGGGTCATTGTAGATAGATTGACGAAGTCGGCACATTTTCTAGCAATCAAGAAGACGAATTCGTTAGAAAAGCTGGCCAAATTGTATATTGATGAGATAGTAAGGCTACATGGAATACCAGTCTCAATAGTGTCAGATAGAGATGCACGGTTTACGTCAAAGTTTTGGAACAGTCTACAAGGGGCACTTGGGACAGAACTGACGATGAGTACGGCGTATCACCCACAAACAGATGGGCAGTCGGAAAGGACCATCCAGACATTGGAGGACATGTTGAGGGCTACATCGTAAGATTGGCCAGGCTCGTGGGATGAACACTTACCGTTAGTGGAGTTTGCGTACAACAACAGTTTTCACGCAAGCATTGGAATGGCTCCGTACGAAGCACTATATGGAAGAAAATGTAGGTCGCCAGCTTGTTGGGACGAGGTTGGTGAGAGAAAGTTAAGTGGACCGGAATTAGTACAAGTCACTGCAGATAAAGTACAACAGATCCGCAAGTGGCTACAAACTGCACAAAGTAGACAGAAATCCTATGCAGACAACCGAAGGAGAGAATTGGAGTTTCAGTTGGGTGATCGAGTGTTCTTAAAGATCTCGCCAACAAAGGGAATCATGAGCTTCGGAATCAAGGGAAAGTTAAGCCCGCGATATGTGGGACCATTCGAGATTCTTGACAAGATTGGGGAAGTGGCCTATGGATTGGCTTTACCACCGGTTTTAGCTGGGGTGCATGATGTGTTCCATGTCTCCATGCTAAGGAAGTATATTCATGATCCAAGTCACGTGATCGAGTACAAACAGCTAAGAGTCCGTGCTGATCTGACTTATGATGAAAGGCCGATCAGGATCGTCGACAGAAAAGACGAGAATGTGAGGAAACGATTGATTCCTTATGTAAAAGTACAGTGGAGCAACCATACCGAAAGAGAAGCAACATGGGAGCTCGAAAGCGAAATGCGGGAAATGTATCCCGATCTCTTCGAAAATTAAGGTACGTTAAGTTTGGGGACAAACTTCTTTTAAAGGGGTAAGAATGTAAGAACCCAAAAATTTTAGACTTTTAATTAATTATTTTATTAGAGGAAAAAATAAAATAAATTAGTTAATGTAATTATAATTATTAATTAACTCTTAAGTAAATGGGCTATTTAAATTGAATGGGTTAAATTAAGTGGGCTAGGTTTTGGGCTTGTGCAAGAGAAAGCCCAAGGAGGTTAATCCCTACATTAAAATACCAAACCTTCTTAAAAATTCTTCATTATTTTCAGCAATTACCAAAGCAAAAGAAAAAAAAAAAATTTAAACCCTAGCTAAGGGGCGGCGACCGGAACTGCAAGGGGAGGAGGAGCAACCGTGGTTGGTTCTTTGGGCAATCTTTCTTCACCAAAATTAAGGTAATGTCAAACCCTAACTTCCCTCTTTCGTTTCATTCAATTCGTAGCACTAGGGAATTAGTTATGATTTTTAGAAGAATTATAAGTTTTTAAACTTTTATTGTTCTTGGATGATTTTGCATGCTTTTAAATGTTAAATCTTGAGATTAAATGGATTGTTTGAGGATTAAAATGATGGGGATTGAGTGTTACAATAATATGTTCATAACCCTAATCCGTTCTTGAGATTAGAATAGAAAGAATATAGATTTAATTCATTAAGGTGTTAATGGATGATTGATTTAAAAAGGGAATTAATTCAATTATTAGGTTAATGTTAAAAAATAAAAAGTGAAGAAAATCAAAAATCCATGAGATGGGAACCTGTTTGGACGGCTGGAACCCTAGGCCAAATTGGGTGTATTTTGGGTAATTTATTAAGTATTTATGGTATTTAATGACAATTATGATGTAATAGGATTTTGTGGGTGAAAACCCTAATATTTTGAAGTTATATTTAATGTCATTGAATGCTCATTTATATATGGAAAATTAGGGGTGTTACATTTAATATTAAACATGAAATATTTATGTAAAGTTTAATATTACAATAACAAATTGCATATATGTAATTTTAGTTTTTATAAACAATATATTCTATACTATTATATAAAAGTGACAAATAATTTTATGACATATTCAAATCTAAAACAATAATTATTAATTAAAAAAATAAAAGAAAATTAAAATATAAATGAATTACGAAAATATAATCTTAATCAAGATAAAATATAAACATTAAATAAAGGGAAAAAAATTCTAATAAAAAGTAAAATTTAAGGGCACAATTTTTATAATAAAATTCATAAGAAAAAATATATAAGAAAAATCAAAGTATAAAATTTTAAAATTTCATATACTATAGTTCTTCACAAATTGTAATCAAAATAAGAAAAATTAAAAATTAAAATGAAAAATTACAAAAAATAAATTAAAAAATACATTTAATTACGAAATAAAAATCAATATAAAAGCAAAAACTAAATCAAAATACAAAAAAAATCAAAAGGAAATATTTTTTTAAAGGCAAAAGGAAAATCACATATAAATTAATTTGTAAATTAGCGCCAAAATAAATCAAAAGGAAAGCAAAAAAGCAAACATAAATATAAGATTAAAAGTAAAAAATCAACTAAAAATCAAAATGAAATTCTCATTTGAATCAAGTTGTGAAAAAAAAAATTGTAACAAAAATCAAATTCAAAAGCATATATTAATAAGGCAATATATATATATAAAACAATAAGTAGTATCATAACATAAGTTATTTTAATTTCATCAAACTTTGTTTTCTTTATCAAAAAATTTTAATCAAAATATACAAAAGTCAACAAATAAAATCAAAGAAAAATATTCAAATATTCCGAAAACGAAATTTAAACAAAACAAAGATCAATCAAAACTTGAAGAGAAATACAAATAGTCAAAATATAATCAAAAGTGAAAATAATGTAAAATCAAGTCAAAATAAAGTTCTCATTTAAATCAATATGTAAATCATTCAAAAAAAAAATCAAGAGCAAAGCAAAAAGTAAATAAAAATATATAATTAAATATAAAAATATATGTGAATGTGAAATATAATTAAATTTAAATAATGTTAAGGTTGAGATTACAACCAAAGAAGATATCAAAACTATGATGCCCTTAAAAAACAACTTAAATACAAAATCAATAATATATTTTTAATCCAAATGAATCATATTACCAACACCAAAATTATAATAAACACAACATAATAACGAACTTACCAAAGTCTTCGCATGTCAACAAAAATTCTTCCATTGAAAAAGATATAGTCCACGGCAATGGTGGCAAATGATGAAGCAAATAGAAAAAAGAAGTCATAAAGGAGGCGGGTGAGGAGGATCGAAAGTATGATTAACAACAAAAGAGAATAACCAAAAGAGATTTAATCAAATTCATCATTAAAAACATTAAACATCTTTTTGCCTTTTGGTTTACTAAAATAAATTTCTTTAATTTTTATCATATTTTCAAGCAAAACTATATGTATTCCGAAAATAAAATAATGCATTTTTGTATATGAAAAGTTGAATTAGGATAATCAATACATAAGAAGCCGAAAAGTTGATAATGTATAATTTATTAGCCTTTTTAAATAAAAACATTAAACATCTTTTTGCCTTTTGGATTACTAAAATAAATTTCTTTAATTATTATCATATTTCCAAGCAAAAATATATGTATTTCAAAAATAAAATAATGCATTTTTGTATATGAAAAGTTGAATTAGGATAATCAATACATAAGAAGCCGAAAAGTTGATAATGTATCAATTTATTATCGTTTTTAAATGCATAGCCTACCTAGTCTATACTTCTATTATATATATAAAAGTGTATGTCTATTAGGTATTAACATATTGTTCAAGAATATGTTCTCTATATATGTATTTCTTATACCTCTCATATCTTGTATAGAGTACTTTATCACATACCTACATATATCACATTTTACTATCAACTAAGTAGCAGAAATCGAAATGTCATAGGCAATGAATGATCAAGATGACGTGGAAGCCTTAGAATCAAAATAAACCTTGAAGAGGATGAGGTGTCATTCCTAGAATGAGTTTCACCCACTTTAATATACTATAGGTATAGATTTACATTCATAGTATTAGTCTGTTTTCCTACCTTCTTCACATGAATGGGCTTCCTATATAAGTGGGTCAGACATGAGTTGTAGAAATGACTTGATTTCGAGAATTATTAATCAGATTTGGTTCTTCCTATTTTCTCTCAAAGTTTCTTGATTTGGAGATTCTTTTAAGTTTAATTTTCTGGATTTTGTTCGTGTAACAACTCCCTGATCTTCGAGACTCGCTCGTACAGCGTTTTCTTTGATACGCTTCCGCATCAGTTGGTATCAGAGCAGGATTTGCCTGTTCCAGAGTTATTATCAATGGCCAATACTACACCAGCAGCAGGAGATAAAGACGATACATCATCAGCAAGTACTCAACTTCAGACCGAACTCTTAGATCTTATTGACCAGGAGTTAGCGCAAACACGCGTTCAAATGACTCAAGTGCAAGCAGCTTTGAAAATGGTGATTAATCATCTTGACCGTATGAATGTCGCTGGACAAGATCAGCAATTTGAACGGGGTGGGAGATTGGCTCCTAACCGCGCAGCTGCCAACATAGAGCAGCAACGAGAACATGTCAATGAAAATCTTCGTAGGAATCAAGTGTACGAGGATTCTTCATTTGATAACGATGCTCCAGATCTTAATTTTGGTCATGGAAATCAGATTCAAGGAGGGTTTCAACGTAGACAACGGGGACAAGAAGAATTCAAGTTAAAGGTATATGTTTCCAGCCTTTAATGGTAACCTGGGTGTTGAAGATTTTTTGGATTGGATTGCAGAAATCGAGTGATTTTTCGAGTACATGGAAATTCTTGAACATCGTCAAGTCAAGTTAGTGGCCTACCGGTGAAAGGAGGAGCGTCATCTTGGTGGGAACAATTGCAGAACTTGAGGCGGCGACAAAGAAAGCAACCTGCACTACAAGAAAAAGAGGATTTAGCTACAAATTTTTTAGCTACAAAAATATTTTGTAGTTCAAAAATTTACATTAGCGACGAATTATTTATTCGTAGACAATTCTCTTGGTTTTGTCACAATATTAGTTTTGTAGCCAAATGCTAGACTAAGAAAACAAAACAAAAATATTTGTCGTTGAATGAATTGCTAAAATTTTGGTTCCAGACAATTTTTTTGGCGCACTGAATTTCCCGCGTTAAATAAAAAGTAAATAAGATTTCGCTACAAAAATATAAATCATTTGCTATGAAATTATTGCATAGCCAAAATCACCTTTAAAATCACCCCTGAAATTATGCTAAAATCACCCCTAAAATTTGAGTACATTCCATAATACATACTCCTATATTACAATTTATTTAATGAATATGTGGGGTTAACTTAACAAACATAAGGTGCCTTTATCATTCCTCAACATTAAACCTATTCCTTCCCTAATTCGATTAAACTCATCGTCGCCCTTTTTTTTAACTGCGACCATTGAGCGTTGATTGAGAGAGAGAAGTAACTGCGGCCAATAGAGAAGAGAGAAGTAACTGCGGCATTGAGAGAAGACGATCTGGACGGCTTGAGAGTAGGTGCAAGACATCAGCAGCAACCGGCCGCAACCCTCAGCCTCCATTGTTCATCGCTCCGACCGAAATCCCTTCAACTCCGGCCAACAGCCATTAACGCCGGTCCCTTCTCCATTAGTTCCGGCCGAGTCAAGCTTCAATTTGCCGATGAGAACTCCCAACTCCGGCCAAGTATTCATAACCTAATGCTTTAATTTCCCAACAACAATCTGGCTGGCTGGTCCTTTCCTGGGAATAGAAACTCTCTGCAGAGTCCTAGATTGAGGTATTGATCTCTCTCCCAATTTTTTTTTTCTAAAATAGATATAGGATGGTTGGTTTGGGAAGGGGTATTAACTTAAAATTTGCACAACCTTTTATATATCTGAGGAGCTTGGTATCTAATGTTTTGTGGAGAAGTCTTATTTGGTTCAAGTTTGTGAAAATTATGCGTGTGGTTCTATAGTTGCTAGTAAGAGGCTAGTGCTTTTTTTGGGTGGATGCTTATTGGATTAGAATGGGTGCCTCTTTCTTAGTAAATTGAGATGCCCACCAAGTGTTTGATATTAGGCCCAAGTGGTGGTTTAGTGGAATGGGATCTCGTAAGTCTGTCTGACTGTTTCTCTCTCTCTCTCTCTCTCTATCTCTCTCTCACACACACACACACACAAAGATATACTGACATGCTTCAACATCTCACAACTACTACTTTATAACATTGCAGGGGTGCTCAGCTGAATGAAGTATTACAAATGCAAATGGAAGTACAAAGGCGCTTAAGGTATCAACTTGAGGTAAATACCCATTCAACCCCCTAGAACATATTCCCTCCGTCCCATTTTAAAATTTTAATTTTTTTTATTACTTCTTTGTTCTTTTATGTGCAGCAAAAGAAGTTGATTCAGTTGAAGCGCGAGGCAAGGCTCAAGGGTGGATTCTATGTCAATCCAGAGGCCAAACTTTTGTTTATCATTCGTATCCGTGGGTATGATCCCATTATTGTCTCATATGAATCTTTATGAATGTTTTAGTTTTCAACATTTGCAGCCTGTTGTACAAATCAGTTACTGTTACTTTGAATTTTTAGTTTCAATGCCATGGACCCGAAGTCAAAGAAAATTTTGCAGCTGCTGCATTTGAGACAGGTAGCAAGCTAGCCCAAATACAATACTAGGATAGGAAGAAAAAAATGGGCCTTTAAACACTTGGGGTCCAAGAGCTATCACTCACCCCGCTCTTGCTCGGTTATTGAGTTGTAAAGGGAAGCATGCGAAAGGGATTCTGTGATTTGGGGGTACTTTAATGGGCTTCTGAGATAAAATTAAAGGCTAAATCAATTAGCTTCCTAAATGTATTATCCGGGGCACTGGTTGTGGAAAAAACATATGAAGAACTATATACTCAATTTTTCTCTCTTTATGTATCATATATGTTTGTGCACATAAGGGTGCAGGTGAATCTTAGTGGGTACGTTGAACGAAGTCTACGCAGCAAAATATTGTAAGTTTTATATGTTATATAGTGTGAATGTTATTGCTCATTGTGATCATCACCATGGAACTTTAATAACTTATTATCTATTTTTTAATATTGCAGCTTATCATTATTATTCTGTACAATAATTTGACTAGAACTACTACGTAATTACTTATGGAAAGAAAATTTATATAGTTGGACATTGAAATAGTGAAGATTTGAGATAGTGAAGATATGTTTTTGTCGCTTCAACTACATTCAGATAGTGAAGATTTGAGATAGTGAAGATATGTTTTTGTCGCTTTAACTGAGATATTAGGAGACATGTATTTTTTTGCCTTCGTCATTTGGGGATGTACCGACAATTTTAATGATAATTAATTATATTTTGATAACGTGTAGTATTTTGATAAATATAATATTTTCACATATATATTGTTTTTTCTTGGAGCAGCAATTAGATTAAAATCACATTTTGCAAAGCAATATTTCGTAGTAAAAAAATGGCTACGCTATGCAAATGTTTCATAGCAGACAGTAATATTCGGCGACGAAAATATTTTGTAGTAGAAGAATGTATTTATAGCTATGAAAATGTTTCATAGCAAGACAGTAACATTAGGCGACAGAAATATTTTATAGTAGAAGAATGTATTTATAGCTATGAAAATGTTTCATAGCAAGACAGTAACATTCGGCGACGAAAATATTTTGTAGTACAAGACCGGATAATTTGGGACGAATTAATTCGTCGCTAAAAGAATTCATTTGGCTACGAAAAATACCTTTTAGCGATGATTTTATATTTTGTCGCAGAAACTATTTGGCGACGAAATTTATTTTTCGTAGCTAAAAAATATACCTACGACTACGAATATTATTTCGTCGCCAATACTCTTTAGCGACGTGACGAAATTGCGACGAAAACAGGTTCGTCGCCAATACTCTTTAGCTACGAAATCTTAACATTTTGCTACAAATTTTTTTCGTAGCAAAATCTCAAATTTTTTTGTAGTGCTGTGAGGGCGTGGCCTAAAATGAAGCGGCTGCTCATGGCTAGATTCTTACCATCGGACTATGAGCAGCACCTAATTTTCTCAATTCCAATATTGTATTCATGGTGAGCGTACTGTTCATATGTATCATTCTGAGTTTCTCTGTTTGCTTTCTCCTAACAATGTGTTAGAGACGGAGGGACAGCACGTCTCTAGATTTCTTGATGGACTCAGTGATAATGTGCGTGATGAGATTGGTATTCAACCAATTCTCATGCTTTCTGAGGCATGCAATCTAGCAATGAAGGCTGAGGCTAATTTGCAGAACAAGAAGAGTACTCGGGGTAGCGTGTCTAGAACAACCTTTGGGTCAAATCAGTTTAATACAAGGGAGACTCAAAAGGAAGAGCAGGAACCTCGAGGAGATATCGTGATGATAAGAGACCAGTAGTGGATGGACGAGCGGGAGCAAATAAGGCAACTGCTAAGCAACCTCCACCTAAACTTCCTAATCCCTATCAGAAATTCATGGGAGATAAGTGTTATAGGTGTGGAAAACAGGGACATCACTCAAATAATTGTTCTGATCGACGACAGGTGAACATAGTGGAACATGGAGACAAGGATGATGATGTAGAAGACTTGGCTTATGGAGGAGAATCTGATGAAGCTCAGGAAGAAGAGATGGGGATGGGGTCTAAAGCATTCGTGGTGCGCCGACTATTGCTTTCACCTAAGAAGGGGAGGATAATCAGCGCCATAAACTCTTTTGAACCATGTGTCGTATTTCTAATCAAAGCTTTGATGTTGTTATAGATAGCAGTAGTTCAGAAAATATCATATCTAAACAACTAGTTGAACAATTGGAGTTACATGTTAAAAAGCACCCTGAACCTTTTAAAATTGGTTGGATTAAGGATGTGGAGACAGTTAGGGTAGTAAACAGATGTCGAGTTCCCTTGACAATTGGCCCGTATTCTGATAATGTTGTTTGTGATGTAGTGGAAATGGATGCATATCATATCTTGTTAGGCCGGCCTTGGAAATTTGAGATAGATGTTGTACACATGTGTAAAGATAATGTTTACAGGTTTATGTGGGGAGATAAAAGAATTACTTTGACTCCCTATGTGGAGCATCCGAAGGTTAAGGAAGAAGTCAGCCCCGGGAAGGAAATATTTTTTGTGACTAACAATGGTACAGATTTTTGGACGGATGCAAAGCAGCCAAAAGAGATGGTGGCCTTAGTAGTAAAGGGTGTCCTCGCCGTGGAAACAAAAGGTGAATATCCTCCCAAAGTTCGTGAATTATTGGAGGAGTTTCAAGACGTAATGCCAGACGAGTTACCACAAGGTCTACCTCCTATGAGGGACATACAACATGCCATTGACCTAGTTCCTGGAACAACTTTGCCTAACTTACCTCACTATCGGATGAATCCCAAGGAGAGTGCAATTTTGCAAGAGATGGTAGAAGATCTATTAAAGAAGGGATCCATTCCAGTAAGTATGAGTCCATGTGTTGTGCCAGCTTTGGTTAACTTCAAAGAAAGATGACTCGTGGAGGATGTGCATTGATAGTAGAGCTATCAATAAGATTACTGTGCGCTATAGCTTTCCTATACCGAGATTAGAGGATATGCTCGATTGCCTATCTGGAGCTTGTGTTTACTCAAATATAGATCTTTGGAATGGGTACCATCAGATCCGTATTCGTCCTGGTGATGAATGGAAGACAGCATTCAAAACCAAAGAAGGGTTATACGAGTGGCTGGTGATGCCTTTTGGTTTATCCAATACACCTAGCACCTTCATGAGGTTGATTAATGAAGTCTTGAAGCCTTTTATTGGTAAATTTCTAGTAGTCTATTTTGATGATATTTTAATTTATAGTGAAAATGAAAAGGAGCATTTAGGGCATCTACGCCAAGTGCTTCAAGTTTTGAAGGCGAATAAGTTATATGTAAACTTGAAAAAGTGTGACTTCATGGCGACAAGCCTTGTTTTCTTAGGCTTTATTGTAGGCAATGATGGCATTCGGGTTGATGAGTCAAAGGTTGCAGCTATTCAGGAGTGGCCTACTCCAAAGACAGTGTCTGATGTTCGTAGCTTCCATGGCCTGGCAACCTTTTACAGACGGTTCATTCGAAATTTCAGTTCAATTATGGCCCCTTTAACAGATTGCATGAAGAAAGTGAATTTTCATTGGGGACCTCAGCAGTGACAAAGCTTTAGGGAGATCAAGGAGAAGCTAACAACTGCTCCATGTCTAGCACTACCAAATTTTGACAAGTTATTTTTGGTGGAGTGTGATGCGTGTGGCATTGGCATTGGAGCTGTGCTATCTCAAGAAGGAAAACCAGTAGCTTTCTTCAGTGAAAAGCTGAGTGATGCACGTCAAAAGTGGTCTACCTATGAGCAAGAATTTTATGCAGTGGTGCGTGCTTTAAGGGATTGGGAGCATTATTTGATTCCTAATCAATTTGTTCTTTACACTGATCATCAGGCCTTGAAGTACATTAATAGTCAAAAGCAAATCAGCGAGATGCATGCTCGATGGGTGGAGTATCTACAACAATTTCCCTTCATTTTGAATCACAAGTCTAGGCAACAAAATAAGGTGGAAGATGCATTGAGTATGAGAGCAACCTTGCTAGTGACCATGCATAATGAGGCTTTGGGATTTGAAGTTATGAAAGAATTGTACAAGGAGGATGACGATTTCAAGGAAGTGTTGACGCGCCCCGACCCGTAGACCTACTTGGCCACGTGCCGAGTCACGTACTGAAGACACCTTTTTAAGAAAATTTTTCAAAATGTACTTTCCAAAATGTTTCACTTTGAAAAACCTGTTTGACATTTAAAATTTACTAACTTACCAAACCAAATTTAACTTCAACCTACTCACTCCACATTTACACCATTTACAATCACACACTTATTTACAAACCAAGGAACCTAGTTCCCAAATGAAAAATATTTACAAAACCATTTTGAACTTGCAAAATAAGGATACATTAAGACTATGAATACTACCCCCAAGGTCATACATTTATATAATGTATCCTTACCAAACTTTCTTCCAAAACTAACTTGGCGCCCTCTCGATACTCAAAGCGTCCTAGTCCCTGACCCAGCTCGATCTAGGAAAACAATGGAATGGAGGCGTGAGAAAATCTCAATAAGTTATTATACAAGCAACTACATGAGATGCAAACACATGGAAGACATTAAACAACAATTCATACATTTCACTTTCTTATCACTCCAAGGAAGATATATGAATACACTTAGCAATTAAGTGCAATATTATAACACTTAGAAGGGTACTGAGCCAAGGTTTCATCCTCCAAAGGACATCCCGATTCAAGCTGCAACATTCGTTGAAGAAACGGTCCCGGAACCAAACACAGAAACATCAAGAGGACTATGACACAAAGTCATATCCAATAGTGCAATTGGACTTCCCTTGAGCCAATTCACTACCCCCAAACCATGACCAATGGCAGGGCAAAACGGAAACCAGTGTATGGATTATAATGAATTCGGCTCAATGGCCATTATAATCTCATATCACTGCCCACAAACAAGTACCAGTTGGGTTTCACATATAAGCATAGTAATTAACTACTTGCTTAACCAATCTATGTATGATTCCAAAGTAGGGAAACATACAAATAAAGCATATCAAATGATAGCAACCAAATAACATTCATCCATCAATAATAGTACTAAATCCAAGTCATCCTTGAATCAATTCAATGAACTTAGGATTCCAAAGTAGGGAACCCTGAGTAAACACTTCACAAAGATACTACCAAGTATAAGGTGTAACACATAAGGACCACACACTTATCAAAGTCATTCAAGGATGTATTAATAGTACTACAATGATAATATCCAAGTTAGGTGCAATAGATCCATTCTACTTTAACTAATCATTTCCATACCCTACAATGATCACAATTGAATTGTAAATACTTCCTTTGATGATTCATACCTTGTACTTTGATTTTATGGTTCCATTGGTTGCAAAAGAAGTGATCAAATTGAACATACATGGTTTTAAAATACATATCCCAAACTGGTCAGGGCACGACTCGTGCCCCTTTGACACCCCTCCAGAATCATTCATCCAAGTAATGGCACGACCTGTCACGACAGATGGGCACGATTCGTGCTCTATGGCACGACTCGTGCCCTCAGTAATTTTGCAGAAACAGAGCTGTTACTCAGCTTTTAACCCAAACCAAGTCCAAATTCATTTGTACCAACTTAACCCCAATACCAAAAGTCAAGTTTCAGTCCCATGCAAACCAAAAGGATAGTAAGGTAAGGCCAATATGACCCAAATCCATTCTTTTCCTTTTTCCAAACATCCAAAACATTTTCATTTACTCCCAAAACTCCATTAATGCCCCTTTTCAACACCAAGCTCATTTCCATGGAAACCAAACACACACTTTTCCATTCCATAACCTTGAAAAATAGTTTTAAACTCCCATACAACATTACCCAACATAACTACATGATTTATAACACAAAATGAACACAATTTCTAGAAATTATAATAACTTACCTAGAATTAAATATGAAAATTTCTGAACTTTAACCGGATGAAAAGGTGCTCTTCCTCCTCCCGAACACCACGGAACGAACAGATCGCCAATCAGATTTTTATAGGATTTTAGGGAAATTATATTGTGAAATGGGTTAGGGTTTGGTTAAAAGCCATGGATGAGCTGAAAATACCTTGGATGCTTATTAAAAATAAATCACTTCTTTTTCCTTTTCCATAGATAGTCAACATATTAACACTTACCCTCCTTCACTTATCCATTACTCCCCCAATACTAACCTTTACAATGCACTAATCATACTCTAGCACCTTGCACATAAAGATGAGTTACTAGTTATTTAAAAAGTTATATTTTAACTACTTACTCCTAATCTTTTTCATTAAAATATTATATAAAGATTTTTTTTATTCCTATGTATAAAATAGCATGTAACTCCTAAATTACCAACTTACACAAAATTTCTAAAATTACAATGCAACACATAATGTTATGAAATGCACTTATTTATAAAATTAATATGATTCAAAATAGAACCGAGAATTAGGGTTGTGACATTCACTCCCCCTAATAGAAAATTTGACCCGAATTTTAAAGAGACTTGCCACAATTATCGAATAACTGAGGATATTTTCGCTCCATCTCTTCCCGAAGCTCCCAAGTAGACTCCTCTACATCATGGTTCCTCCACACCACTCTCACAAGAGGAATATTTTTATTTCTCAGTTCTTGGACTCTAGTATCAATAACTTGGACTGGTTGCTCTATATAAGACATGTCCGGCTCTATATCCTCGGGAATCCTAGGCAATACATGAGACGGATCATACATATACTTCCTAAGCATGGATACATGGAATACACTGTGCATCTTCCCGAGCGATGAAGGTAAAGCAAGACGATACGCCAGATTTCCCACTCTTTCCAAGATTTCGAAAGGACCTACGAACCTTGGAGCTAACTTCCCTTTCTTGCCATATCTCTTAATTCCTACCTTAGGTGACACTCGTAGGAATACTAAATCTCCCTTCTGAAATTCAAGGTCTCGCCTCCTCTGATCCGCATAACTCTTCTGTCTACTCTGGGCTATACTCAATCGGTTTCGTATGATCTTGACCTTCTCAGCTGAATCCCGAACCATATCAATACCCCAAATCTTAGCTTCCCCAACTTCATCCCAACAAATTGGAGACCTACACTTCCTCCCGTATAATGCTTCATAAGGTGCCATCTCTAGGCTAGATTGGTAACTATTATTGTAAGAGAACTCTACAAGAGGTAAGTGCACATCCCAAGAATCCGAGAAGTCAATAGAACAAGCTCGTAACATATCTTCAAGAATTTGAATTGTCCTCTCGAATTGGCCGTCCGTTTGAGGATGGAATGCTGTACTGAATCTCAACTCTGACCCCAAAGCCTTTTGCAATGCTTGCCAAAATCGGTAAGTAAACCGAGGATCACGATCGGACACAATACTAACTGGAACCCCGTGCAATCTCACTATTTCCTGGATATACAACCTCGCAAGCCTCTCCATCGAATAGCAAATCTCTATAGGTAGGAAATGAGCGGACTTAGTCAACTTATCCACAATCACCCAAACTGCGTCATGTTTCCTACTCGTTCGAGGCAATCCCGTAACAAAATCCATCGTAATATGCTCCCACTTCCACTTCGGAATCTCCAATGGCTGAAGTAATTCGGCGGGTCTTTGATGTTCCGCCTTCACTTTTTGGCATGTCAAGCACTTGGACACATACTCTGCTATTTCCCGCTTCATGTTGTTCCACCAAAAATGTTGTTTCAAATTTTGATACATCTTAGTACTTCCGGGGTGAATGGTATACTTAGACTTATGGCCTTCATCTAACACTTGACGTTTCACTTCTTCCATCTTTGGTACACACAATCGACCTATATATGTCAATACTCCTTCGGGGCTAAGGGAGAACTCCTTGAATTTCCCATCCACCATCTGATCCATCACCTTCTTCAACTCTAAATCGCCCTTTTGACCCTCCTTTATGTGTGGAATCAAACTTGGTAAGGCACTCATGCTTGCAAAAATAGCTCCATGTCTTGACTCTCTCGGACACCAATCACGAGCATCTTCCAACATCTTCCACTCCCGAACCATCAATGAAGCCACATACGATTTCCTAATTATAGCATCCGCCACAACATTAGCTTTGCCCGGGTGATAAGAAATGGTACAATCGTAATCCTTTAACAACTCCATCCATCTCCGCTGCCTATTGTTCAACTCCTTTTGTGAGAACAGGTATTTCAAACTTTTGTGGTCCGTGAAAATCTCGAACTTTGCTCCGTAAAGATAGTGCTTCCATTTGTGTAAAGAGAAGACTATGGCTGCAAACTCCATATCATGCGTTAGGTAGTTCTGTTCACACAGAGTCAACTTCCTTGAAGCATATGCTATAACCTTCCCATTTTGCATCAATACACAACCTAAACCCTCCTTTGAAGCGTCACAATAGATAACCAAACCGTCATTCCCATTTGGTAGAACAAGAACAGGTGCCGACGTCAAATTCTTCTTCAATTCCTCGAAACTTGCTTGACACTTCTCATTCCATACAAACGGGATATTCTTCCGAGTCAGTTGAGTCAAGGGAGTGGCAATCCTAGAGAACCCCTTTATGAATCTCCGATAATAACCGGCTAACCCTAGAAAACTCCTAATCTCGATGACTGATTTCGGCCTTTTCCAACTAACCACAGCTTCAATCTTGGAAGGATCAACTGAAATCCCACCCTTGGACACGACATGGCCTAGGAAGAAAACCTCCTCAAGCCAAAACGCGCATTTACTGAATTTAGCAAACAACTGCTTCTCACGGAGCACTGTCAAAACCATTCTCAAGTGTTATTCATGCTCCTCCCGAGACTTGGAATAAACTAAAATATCATCTATGAACACTACTACAAAAGTATCAAGATAGGGTTTGAAAACACGGTTCATCAAATCCATGAAAATGGCTGGAGCATTTGTTAACCCGAAAGGCATAACAAGGAACTCAAAATGACAATAACGAGTACGAAAAGCTGTCTTAGACACGTCATTGGGACGAACTTTCAGCTGATGATACCCGCTCCTCAAGTCAAGCTTAGAAAAGACCGTCGCACCTTGCAACTGGTCAAATAGATCATCGATATGAGGTAGAGGATATTTGTTCTTCACCGTTACTTGATTCAACTTTCGATAGTCAATACAAAGTCTCAACGACCCATCCTTCTTCCTCACAAATAACACCGGAGCCCCCCATGGCGAAACACTTGGTCGGATGAATCCCCGATCAAGTAACTCCTGCAATTGAGCCTTCAACTCTTTCAATTCAGCTGGGGCCATTCTATAAGGTGCCTTAGAGATTGGAGTTGTACCCGGAAGCAAATCAACTCCGAATTCGATCTCCCTATCCGGAGGCATCACATACTCGGAAGAAAATACATCCGAAAACTCCTTAACTATAGGGACATCCCCCATTTCCGGCAACACCTTGGTAGTATCGAAAACACAAGCTAAATATCCCGCACACCCCCAAAGCAGTAACTTTTTGGCTTTAATATAAGAAATGACACGAATAGTTCCCACAGAAGGAATAGCCTCAAATACAAACTTAGGCATATTCGGAACCGAAAAAGTAACAACTTTCGTATAACAATCAACTACGTCATGGTATTTGCTCAGCCAATCCATCCCCAAAATGACATCAAAATCATGCATAGGCAATACTACCAAGTCAGCAGGTAACACATGATCACATATTTTCACATCACAAACACGTAACACCTCATCTGTCACCAAACACTCTCCCATTGGAGTTGACACTTCTAGCACGTAAGGCATAGATTCCACAGAAATAGGCAAATGCGATGCAAAATGCATGGACACATAAGAATGAGATGAGCCAGGGTCTATTAGGGTACGCGCTCTCCTATTTGCTATAAAGATAGTACCTCCTATAACATTGGAGGAATCCGTCGCCTGTTGTTGATTTATCGCGAAGACCCGACCCTGAACCTTAGGCTTTCCCTATGAATCTCTCTTTTGACCTTGAGAAGTCCCAACACCTCCCGAGACTGCTGGCTTTAATGGCTTAGGGCAATCTTTCTGAAAGTGCCCCGGTTGTCCGCAATTCAAACATTTTCCCAATCTCTTCCAACAAAACTCCGCTA
Source organism: Adenophora triphylla var. japonica (assembly GCA_022495995.1). NCBI lineage: Eukaryota > Viridiplantae > Streptophyta > Magnoliopsida > Asterales > Campanulaceae > Adenophora > Adenophora triphylla. The sequence goes on from JAFEMH010007365.1 coordinate 55,231, forward strand.
CATGCCCTTCCATCTGACAGTAAGTACAACTTTTCTTTGGTGCGTTCCCTGGATTACCACCTGGCTTTCGAACCCCAAATTGACCTTGCGGCTGGCCCTTAAACTGAAATGTTGATCCTTGCCCACTTCGGTTATCTCGACCCTGATGTTGCGATCTACCTTGTCCTCCTTACCTTCCCGTATTAACCCCTTCAATTTTCCTCTTATGATCTTCAATATAGTGCTCCACATGATATGCTCTATCTACGGCATCTTGAAACCTTTGAAATTTATGAGCCACAAATGACGTCCGAATGACCATCTTCAAACCCCGAACAAACCTCGTAGCTTTCCTCTCTTCCGTTGCCACCAAGTGAGTACAATACCTTGACAATTCCATGAACTTTGCCACATATTGTGCCACAGTCATCGCGTTCTGCTCCAAATGAAGAAATTCTATTTCCTTTCGGTCTTGATCCACAGTTGGAATAAAGTGTTCCTTGAATTTTCTTACAAAGTTCTCCCAGGTATAAGGAACGTGTGCCTCGTCCCAACTTGTCTTGAGAGCCCTCCACCAATGCTCAGCTGCACCCGAGAACTTATAAGCTGCAAATCGGACTTGCTCCTCCTCCGTACACCTCAGCACCTCAAAAATCTTTTCCATCGACTCAATCCACCTTTCTGCCTTTGCTACATCCGGCTCCCCATCATAACCGATATGCTTTAATTTTAAAAACTGCTCTAATCCCACTCTTGGTACTGCTTGTTCTCCTTGATGGCGTTGATCATTCATGGCCTTCATAGCCGCTTCCAACATCCCTTGGAACATATCTCGGGTCTCCTCTCGAACATTTCCCCGACCTAAAGGTCCGGTCGGATCTCCCCCTACTCCTGCCATAGCAATAGAATACCTGCATAAAACATTTAACGTTACTCACTCTATCCATTCTACCCACCTAGGTCATGTAGTCACTCTAGACTATCTAACCTAAGGCTCTGATACCAACTGACGCGCCCCGACCCGTAGACCTACTTGGCCACGTGCTGAGTCAACCTACTCACTCCACATTTACACCATTTACAATCACACACTTATTTACAAACCAAGGAACCTAGTTCCCAAATGAAAAATATTTACAAAACCATTTTGAACTTGCAAAATAAGGAAACATTAAGACTATGAATACTACCCCCAAGGTCATACATTTATATAATGTATCCTTACCAAACTTTCTTCCAAAACTAACTTGGCGCCCTCTCGATACTCAAAGCGTCCTAGTCCCTGACCCAGCTCGATCTAGGAAAACAATGGAATGGAGGCGTGAGAAAATCTCAATAAGTTATTATACAAGCAACTACATGAGATGCAAACACATGGAAGACATTAAACAACAATTCATACATTTCACTTTCTTATCACTCCAAGGAAGATATATGAATCCACTTAGCAATTAAGTGCATTATTATAACACTTAGAAGGATACTGAGCCAAGGTTTCATCCTCTAAAGGACATCCCGATTCAAGCTGCAACATTCGTTGAAGAAACGGTTCCGGAACCAAACACAGAAACAACAAGAGAACTATGACACAAAGTCATATCCAATAGTGCAATTGGACTTCCCTTGAACCAATTCACTACCCCCAAACCATGGCCAATGGCAGGGCAAAACAAGAACCAGTGTATGGATTATAATGAACTCGGCTCAATGGCCATTATAATCTCATATCACTGCCCACAAACAAGTACCAGCTGGGTTTCACATATAAGCATAGTAATTAAATACTTGCTTAACCAATCTATGTATGATTCCAAAGTAGAGAAACATACAAATAAAGCATATCAAATGATAGCAACCAAATAACATTCATCCATCAATAATAGTACTAAAGCCAAGTCATCCTTGAATCAATTCAATGAACTTAGGATTCCAAAGTAGGGAACCCTGAGCAAACACTTCACAAAGATACTACCAAGTATAAGGTGTAACACATAAGGACCACACACTTATCAAAGTCATTCAAGGATGTATTAATAGTACTACAATGATAATATCCAAGTTAGGTGCAATAGATCCATTCTACTTTAACTAATCATTTCCATACCCTCCAATGATCACAATTGAATTGTAAATACTTCCTTTGATGATTCATACCTTGTACTTTGATTTTATGGTTCCATTGGTTGCAAAAGAAGTGATCAAATTGAACATACATGGTTTTAAAATACATATCCCAAAACTGGTTATGGCACAACTCGTGCCCCTTTGACACCCCTCCAGAATCATTCGTCCAAGCAATGGCACGACCTGTCACGACATATGGGCACGACTCGTGCTCTAGGGCACGACTCGTGCCCTCTGTAATTTTGCAGAAACAGAGCTGTTACTCAGCTTTTAACCCAAACCAAGTCCAAATTCATTTGTACCAACTTAACCCCAATACCAAAAGTCAAGTTTCAGTCCCATGCAAACCAAAAGGATAGTAAGGTAAGGCCAATATGACCCAAATCCATTCTTTTCCTTTTTCCAAACATCCAAAACATTTTCATTTACTCCCAAAACACCATTAATGCCCCATTTCAACACCAAACTCATTTCCATGGAAACCAAACACACACTTTTCCATCCCATAACCTTGAAAAATAGTTTTAAACTCCCATACAACATTACCCAACATAACTACATGATTTATAACACAAAATGAACACAATTTCTAGAAATTATAATAACTTACCTAGAATTAAATATGAAAATTTCTGAACTTTAACCGCATGAAAAGGTGCTCTTCCTCCTCCCGAACACCACGGAACGAACGGATCGCCAATCGGATTTTTATAGGATTTTAGGGAAATTATATTGTGAAATGGGTTAGGGTTTGGTTAAAAGCCATGGATGAGCTGAAAATACCTTGGATGCTTATTAAAAATAAATCACTTCTTTTTCCTTTTCCATAGATAGTCAACATATTAACACTTACCCTCCTTCACTTATCCATTACTCCCCCAATACTAACCTTTACAATGCACTAATCATACTCTAGCACCTTGCACATAAAGATGAGTTACTAGTTATTTAAAAAGTTATATTTTAACTACTTACTCCTAATCTTTTTCATTAAAATATTATATAAAGATTTTTTTTTATTCCTATGTATAAAATAGCATGTAACTCCTAAATTACCAACTTACACAAAATTTCTAAAATTACAATGCAACACATAATGTTATGAAATGCACTTATTTATAAAATTAATATGATTCAAAATAGAACCGAGAATTAGGGTCGTGACAAGTGTGGCTAGTTTGTAAGACCAAAGCAACACAAGATGATTTTCACATCTATGACGGTTATCTCTTTAAAGGTAATTGTCTATGCATTCCTCGTATTTCTTTGAGAGAAAAATTAATTCATGATTTGCATGTAGGAGGACTTAGTGGTCATTTGGGTGTTGAGAAGACTACTTCTAGTCTTGAGTCTCCATATTACTGGCCACAATTGAAGAAGTATGTGTGTGGGTTTGTGCGCAAATGTTATACTTGTCAGGTTGCGAAAGGGCAGTCCCAAAACACGAGTTTATATACCCCTCTACCTGTTCCAAATGGCATATGGGAGGACTTATCAATGGATTTCGTTCTTGGGCTTCTGAAGACTCAGAGAGGAGTTGATTCAGTGTTTATTGTGGTGGACAGATTTTCTAAGATGGTACATTTCATTCCATGTCGAAAAACATTGGATGCTTCACATATTACTCGTTTGTTTTTCCGTGAGGTAGTGCGTTTACATGGAGTGCCGGTATCCATTACTTCTGATAGAGATACTAAATTTTTTAGTCATTTTTGGATAACTCTGTGGAAGATGTTCGACACTTCGCTGAAATTTAGTAGCACTGCGCATCCTCAAATAGATGGCCAAACAGAAGTGGTCAATAGGACCTTAGGTAATTTGATTCGGTGTATATGTGGGGAACATCCTAAGCAGTGGGATCAAGCTCTTCCTCAAGCTGAGTTTGCATTTAATAGTGCAGTTCACAGTTCTACGGGAAAGTCTCCTTTCTCTATTGTTTATGTGCAAACTCCCCATCATGCTGTGGATTTGGTGAAGGTTCCTAATGTTCCGGGGTATAGTGTTGCAGGGGGTAAAATGGCAAGGGATTCACAAGCTATTCAGGTGGAAGTTAGAGCAAAATTGGAGGCGACTAATGCAAAGTTCAAGGTTGCTGCAGATAAACATCGTCGTATTGTTGTGTTTGAAGAAGGTGATGATGTGATGGTTTTCTTGCGAAGGGAGAGGTTTCCTGCTGGGAAGTATCACAAGTTGCAACCAAAGAAGTTTGGGCCTTACAAAGTTCTGAAGCGCATCAATGATAATGCTTATGTGGTGGACCTACCCGCTAGTATGGGTATTTCCAAGACATTCAATGTGGCAGATCTTTCCTTGTTCTACCCTTCCTCTGACGTGCCTATGTATCCTGATCCTCCGGTTAACTCGATGGCGAGTTCTTCTCAAGTGGGAGGGACTGATGTGGAACATCTCATGGAGACTTAGAAGACAAAGAGATATAGAAGAATCAGCACATGGGAAATGTACCAGCACTCCAACAGCTCAGTACATCGAACAGTGGCTTTGTGGCTTTGTTTCATTTTCCTTTCAGATTTACATTCATAGTATTAGTCTGTTTTCCTTCCTTCTTCACATGAATGGGCTGCCTATATAAGTGAATAAGACAAGAGTTGTAGACATGACTTGATTTCGAGAATTATTAATCAGATTTGGTTCTTCCTGTTTTCTCTCAAAGTTTCTTGATTTGGAGATTCTTTTGAGTTTAATTTTCTGGGTTTTATTCGTGTAACAACTCCCTGTTCTTCGAGACTCGCTCGTGCAACGTTTTCTCTGATACGTTTCCGCATCATTTTAAAAAACGACCTTGAACACAAAATTAAAAGGATAATTTTGGTTATATTGGATATAAGGAGTATATAGTTGACGCCAATTAAAATAATGAGTATGCATGCTAATTAATTATAGAGTGCGTCTGGGGAGAAACGCGTTTCTCCATTGCGTATGGAGAAACGGGGCTTATTATGTCGCGCGACGTAAGCAGCCAGTTTCTGGATATCCTTTACAAAGCTTCTGGATATCCAGAAGCTTTGAAATGGATATCCAGAAGCTTTGTAAAGGATATCCAGAAACCAAGTATTTTTTCTGGATATCCTTTACAAAGCTTCTGGATATCCAGAACATTGAATATGGATATCCAGAAGCTTTGTAAAGGATATCAAGAAAAAATATTTGGTTTTTGGATATCCTTTCCAAAGCTTCTGGATATCCTTTCCAAAGCTTCTGGATATCCAGAAGCTGATGAAGTGATATCCAGTTTTTGTGGCAAGGTATGTCGCGCGACATAATAAGCCCCGTTTCTCCATAAGCGATGGAGAAACGCGTTTCTCCCCAGATTTTGTGTTAATTATACAGGATCATGATATACATTGAAGTAGTGGTGGCGGATCTAGAACTTTTTGTTATTTTCGAGTATTTTTGGCTTTTGTCAGACTAATTCCTCGATGAAAGTGATATACTCACACATTTTTATTTATGGAAAAATAGTGTGTTTTGAAGAAAATTAATGGTTTAATTTCTAAAGGGTAATTTTGTCAAATTACTTTATTGGGTTTGTGGTTGTGAAATAAAATATTTAATTGTCCAAAATAGTTTTTGGATGTATTAAATTTGAATGCCCAAAATATGTGGTCCACATTTTGCTAATGAATTTTGATTTTGTAAATCAAAATTGGTTTTGACTTTGATTGATCTGCTCGGCCGAGCATAGTGATTGACTCGGCCGAGCATAGCATGGAAGAAGGATCAAGTCTCTGGAAAGTCTTGCTCGGACGAGGAATATGCCTTGCTCGGCCAAGCAGATCGTGGCAAAAAGTTTTGGACAACCTTGCTCGGCCGAGCAAGGTATATGACTCGGCTGAGTAGATCCTGAGCATTTATGACTGAGTTATTTCCAAATTGTAACAGCCTTTGAAATGAATATCAAAACTGAAAATGGGTTAATAATTTCAGTTTAATGGATGTTAATTTCGGATTATTAGTGATTAATATCAAATTAAATCCAAATATTCATTGTTGATTCCTAAGGCTTTATAATGGAATTTTGACAAAGTTTGTCAACAACTTTTGGAAAAGTTTTTGAGAGTAGAACTCAATATAAGAAAACACTTTCTTCTGCAAACCTCCTCCATAGAAATTTGCTGTATATTGTCATCTCTTTCTTTTGGCCTCCTTGCATATTAAGATCAAGAGGTGATATTGTCCAAGCTCTATTCAGCTCGCCGGGAACTTAGGTGCAAAGTGCCCCCGGTCCGCACGTTCTATCCTGGGAGACAAGCGACTCAAGAAAACTCAAGCACACTCGGTGAGGAGTCGAATATGTCTTAAGGAGACAGTGGTTTCATTGTGCTCGTGCAAAATTCAACAACTTATCCTTTGTATTTTCAGTTTTTGCTAATTGTATTTTAGTATTTTTTTTCTGTAATTGTAACACCCTTGTAACAATCTTAAGACATATTCCTAATCGAGGGATTGTCGATTACAGATTTTAAACAAGAAAATACTAACTAAGTTGTTGTGTTTCAGATGGCGACTAACAACAACAACGTGGAGACCCAAATTGGATCCCAAACTGGACCCCAAACTAGAAACGGAAGTGGCTCGACTATTGTGACAAATGCTCCTACGATCCATATCCCGACACCTCATGCAGAAAAACTCGAGAAGTTTGTTGGCCACGACTTTAAGCGTTGGCAACAAAAGATGCATTTCTACCTCACTACCTTGCACTTAGCAAAATATCTGAAAGAGGATATGCCAAAGGTGAGTGAAGGAGAAATCGATGTTACAACCTTGGCTGCGGTTGAAACATGGAAGCATGGGGAATACTTGTGCAGAAACTATATCCTTAATTCGCTTTCAGATTCTCTCTATAATGTGTTTAATGAGAAGAAATCTGCAAAGGAATTGTGGGGGTTGTTGGACCAAAAATATAAGATTGAGGATGCGGGAACTTAGAAGTTCATTGTTGCCCGTTTCCTTGATTTTAAGATGGTGGACAACAAGAGTGTGAAATCTCAAGTTGATGAGTTTCAAACTATTTTGCACGAGAATCATGCCGAGGGTATGATCATAAGTGAAAGCTTCCAAGTGGCTGCAATCATTGAGAAATTGCCTCCATCTTGGAATGATTTTAAGAACTACCTTAAGCATAAGCGAAAAGAAATGGATGTGGAAGGAATTATCCTTTGTTTGAGTATTGAAGAGAACAATAGAGTTGCTGAGAAAAACTTTGTTTCTAGTGTGGCAAAGGCCAATGTGGTGGAGCATGGTCAAAGCTCCAAAGGCAAAAGAGTTGGGAAGGGAAAAGGGAAGGTTGTGACAACTTCCAAGAATTCCCCATTGGGATCAAAAGGTGGTGTTTCCAAGAAGAAGTTCTTAGGAACTTGTTACAATTGTGGCGGTGAAGGCCACAAGGCTCATGCTTGCAAGTTGCCCAAGAAGGCTCGTGAGGCAAACATGGTGGAAGGCATTGCTAGAGACGTGTCCGAGATGCACCTCGCAGCTGTGATTTTCGAGGTGAATTTGATGGGTTCAAACCCAAATCAATGGTGGATTGACACCGGTGCTACTAGACATGTGTGCTCCAATAGAGACATGTTTAGTACTTTTGTTGCTAAGGATGGCGAGAAGCTATTCATGGGGAATTCAGCCACCTCCGAGATCAAAGGTGAAGGAAAAGTGGTTTTGAATATGACATTCGGGAAGGAGTTGACTCTCAACAACGTGCTTTATGTGCCCGATATCCGGAAGAACTTGGTGTCCGGATCGCTTTTGATAAAGCATGGATTTCGTATTGTGTTTGAGTCCAATGTAGTCACTTTATCTAAGAGTGGAATGTTTGTGGGTAAAGGCTATGTCAATTATGGCCTATTCAAGTTAAGTGTAATGGTTGTTAAAGCTAAAGCTAATGATATGATTATCTCTTCCGTTTACTTGCTTGAGTCATCTAATTTGTGGCATGGTAGACTTGGTCATGTTAATTTTGATTCTATACGTCGTTTGACAAAAGCAAATTCTATTCCAAAGTTTAAAGTTGATTGTAAACAAAAATGTGAAATTTGTGTAGAAGCAAAATTAACAAGAAAGTCATTCCCTTCAGTTGAAAGACATAGTGAACCACTTGAATTGGTTCACACGGACTTATGTGACTTTAAATCAATACAATCACGGGGCGGCAATAAGTACTTCATGCCTTTTGTAGATGATGGCACAAAGTATTGCTATGTGTATCTTCTAAAAAGTAAAGATGAAGCTATAGAGAAGTTTACTCTATATAAAAATGAAGTTGAGAATCAATTAAATCGGAAAATTAAAGTGCTAAAAAGTGATAAAGGGGGTGAATATGAATCTCTATTTGAAGCAATATGTGCTCAAAGTGGGATTAAACATATAACCTCGGCACCTTATATACCCCAACAAAACGGTGTTGCCGAAAGGAAAAATCGGACATTGAAAGAAATGATGAATTCCATGTTATTGAGTTCGGGATTACCGGATAACATGTGGGGGGAAGCCGTGTTGTCGGCTAACTACGTGTTAAACAAAATACCGCGAAAGAAACAAGACAAAACTCCTTATGAACTATGGCATGGAAGAGTGCCAAGTTACAAACACTTGAGAGTGTGAGGGTGTCTTGCAAAGGTAGCCATACCTACTCCTAAAAAGGTGAAAATTGGACCTAAAACTGTTGATTGCATATTTATTGGATATGCACATAACAGTAGTACTTATAGATTTCTTGTGTATGAGTCGAAAATTGAAGCTATACACAAAAATACTATAATGGAATCTGTGAACGTATCTTTCTTTGAGAATATATTCCTGTGTAAGTCAAGAAATGAGGCAAGCTCATCGACTAGGGTAATAGATTCAATAGAAGAAGAACTCGTTCAAGATAAGAGTGAAGAAGAAGAGGTAGAACCTCGACGGAGCAAAAGAGCTAGGATTGAAAAATCCTATGGTCCGGACTTTCTAACCTATATGGTAGAAAGTGAACCACATAGTTACAAAGAATCCTTTAGCTCTTCGGAAGGACCATTGTGGAAGGAAGCAATTAAAAGTGAAATTGATTCCATTTTGCAAAATCACACATGGGAATTAGTGGACCTTCCTCCGGGAAGCAAAACACTAGGATATAGGTGGATTTTCAAAAGGAAAATGAAGGCAGACGGAACAATTGATAAGTATAAGGCTCGACTTGTAATTAAAGGTTACAGACAAAAAGAAGACCTAGACTATTTTGACACGTATTCTCCTGTCACGAGAATAACGTCAATAAGAGTTGTACTTGCAATTGCCGCATTGAGAAATCTTGAAATACATCAAATGGATGTAAAAACAGTCTTTCTAAATGGAGATTTAGAAGAGGAGATTTACATGGAACAACCCGAGGGGTTTGTTGCGCGTGGACAAGAAAAGAAGGTTTGCAAATTAGTAAAGTCATTGTATGACTTGAAACAAGCACCAAAACAGTGGCATCAGAAATTTGATAATGCTATGATGCAAAGTGGATTTAAAATAAATGAATGTGACAAATGTGTCGATACTAAAACCACGGAAAATGGCTATGTCATTTTGTGTCTTTAAGTAGACGACATGCTTATCATAGGGAGTTGTGATAAGATGATCAAATCCACGAAAGACATGTTGAATTCAAAGTTTGACATGAAAGATATGGGACTTGCGGACGTAATCCTTGGAGTTAAAATTTCTAGAATATCCAACGGACTTATGTTAAGTCAATCTCATTATGTGGATAAAATTCTTGAGAAATTTAGCAAGGATGACAATGGAATAGCGAGTACTCCAATTGACCCAAATCTTCATCTATCAAAGAATAGAGATGAACCGGTGTCTCAATTAGAGTATTCGAGAATCATCGGAAGTCTAATGTACTTGATGAGTTGTACTAGGCCGGATATTGCTTATACTGTTAGCAAGTTAAGCCGGTATACAAGTAATCCTGGAACAAATCATTGGAAGGGTATAATAAGAGTACTAAGGTACTTAAGATATACTCGTGATTTTGGATTACATTATACTAGACATCCAGTTGTGATAGAAGGATAGAGTGATGCTAATTGGATATCAGATATCAAAGACTCAAGGTCTACAAGTGGATATTTATTCACTTTAGCAGGTACAGCTATATCATAGAAATCTTCTAAGCAAACTGTTATAGCCAGATCAACCATGGAATCTGAGTTTATAGCACTAGATAAATGTGGTGAAGAAGCCAAATGGCTACGCCAATTTCTAGAAGATATTCCAAGATGGGAAAAGCCCGTGCCCGCAATTAGTATACATTGCGATAGCCAATCTGCGATTGGTAGGGCACAAAGTCATATGTATAATGGTAATTCTAGACATATACGCCGAAGACATAATACCATTAAACAACTACTTGCAACTGGCACCATATCTATTGACTATGTAAGGTCAAAAGATAATTTGGCGGATCCGCTAACCAAAGGGTTAAGTAAAGAGATAGTTGCAAGGTTGACATTGGGAATGGGTTTAAAGCCTCTTGAGAAGTTAAACACAGCGGAAAACTCAACCTAGTTGACTGGAAATCCCAAGATCTAGGTTCAAAGGGACAACCTAACTGTTAAAAGACTTGTAGCATCACTGTGGGGGTCAACCCTATACTCATTCCTTAAAGTGACATCCCGAGATGAATGAGGTTAAGCCTATGGCTTTTAATGATTTTTATGTGAAGTAAAATGGGTTACTTAAAAAAATCACCTATGTGAGAAAGAAGTAGAGGCCGCTTCGAGGAGAATTGTGTGAGGCTCAATTTTTAGACCTTCTCACAGAACCAGGTATTGTGATCCAGGGCCATGAATGGACACAGCTATGAGAGCTGAATTGTGTTAGGGAGATACCTGTGTAAAGTATATGATCGGCTACACAAAAAGCTAGCACTTCAAGGACATCGCGTCTACTGATTAGCGAGTAGAGTAAATATGCTTTTACAAGGGAAGGTTCAAAGGGCAAACCCCTACCTATCCTATGCAGGTTTTCGACTGCCGGACTTTATCACCTATCCTCATGAATTTCCTTCATGTAGGGGATTGTTGGAAAAATAGTGTGTTTTGAAGGAAATTAATGGTTTAATTTCTAAAGGGTAATTTTGTCAAATTACTTTATTGGGTTTGTAGTTGTGAAATAAAATATTTAATTGTCCAAAATGGTTTTTGGATGTATTAAATTTGAATGCTCAAAATATGTGGTCCACATTTTGCTAATGAATTTTGATTTTGTAAATCAAAATTGGTTTTGACTTTGACTGATCTGCTCGGTCGAGCATAGTGATTGACTCGGCCGAGCATAGCATGGCAGAAGGATCAAGTCTCTAAAAAGTCTTGCTCGGACGAGGCATATGCCTTGCTCGGTCGAGCAGATCGTGGTAAAAAGTTTTGGACAACCTTGCTCGGCCGAGCAAGGTATATGACTCGGTCGAGCAGATCCTGAGCATTTATGACTGAGTTATTTCCAAATTGTAACAGCCTTTGAAATGAATATCAAAACTGAAAATGTGTTAATAATTTCAGTTCAATGGATGTTAATTTCGGATTATTAGTGATTAATATCAAATTAAATCCAAATATTCATTGTTGATTCCTAAGGCTTTATAATGGAATTTCGACAAAGTTTGTCAACAACTTTTGGAAAAGTTTTTGAGAGAAGAACCCAATATAAGAAAACACTTTCTTCTGCAAACCTCCTCCATAGAAATTTGCTGCATATTGTCATCTCTTCCTTTTGGCCTCCTTGCATATTAAGATCAAGAGGTGATATTGTCCAAGCTCTATTCAACTCGTCGGGAACTTAGGTGCAAAGTGTCCCCGGTCCGCATGTTCTATCCTGGGAGACAAGCGACTCAAGAAAACTCAAGCACACTCGGTGAGGAGTCGAATATGTCTTAAGGAGACAGTTGTTTCATTGGGCTCGTGCAAAATTCAACAACTTATCCTTTGTATTTTCAGTTTTTGCTAATTGTATTTTAGTATTTTTTTTTTCTGTAATTGTAACACCCTTGTAATATTTATTTTGTAGATTCCTATTCTTTAGGAATTTATGTCTTTATTGGTTTTATATTATTTTTTTCATTAAGCTAGGATGAATATTTTTCAAATCTTTTGCATATATATCTTGTAAATATATTTTTCATATCTTTTGCATATCTATCTTGTAAATATAAAAGATTATGATGGGGTGTCTTCAATTGAGATAAAAAATAGTGCATGCGGTCCCTTCATCCACAACTCTATTTCCAAATGTATGGCCCTATTTGGTGAAAGTGAAGGGTAAAAAAGACAATCATATGAGTTAAAAAGGTTTGTGTTAGTTACTCTGATGCTACTTCTCTCACTATTAGCTACCAAGACAAATACCAATTCTAATTAAGGATTCCATTTTCTGATAAATATTTTCAATAAAACACACTTACATACTCCCTCTGTATACGAAATAATATTCCTACTTTTTGTTGTTATTTATTGTTACTTTGAAATAAATTTTGAATGGGAAAAGTGTAATTTAGATCCCAATGTTGACACCCCGTTATCTATTCGTAAAATCTAGGGAGAAACGCGTTTCTTCATAAGTTATGGAGAAACGGGTTACGGGTATCCAGAACCTTTTGAAAGGATATTCAGAAACTTTTTGTATTGGCCATGACCTTGTCCCATGGTTACTTCTGGATATCAGTCTCAAAGGTTCTGGATATCCAGAACCCTTTGAAAGGATATCCAGAACCTTTTGAAAGGATATCCAGAAATTTTGTATTGGCCATGACCTTGGCCCATGGTTACTCCGGATATCGGATCTCAAAGGTTACGGATATCCGAAACCCTTTTGAAAGGATATCCAGAACCTTTGTAAGTGATATCCAGAAATTTAGAATTGGCTTCTGGATATAAGTTTTAAGGCTTCTGGATATCCATATTCAATGTTCTGGATATCCAGAACCTTGTGAAAGTGATATCCAGAATCAGAAATTTGGTCTTGGCCTTGGATTTGATCTCAAATATTTTTTCTGGATATCCGTTCCAAAGCTTCTGGATATCAATTCCAAAGCTTCTGGATATCCAGAAACCCGTTTCTCCATGACTTATGGAGAAACGCGTTTCTCCCTAGACCTACTCTTATCTATTAGGGGACCTATATTTTTCTTTTGTCGATTTAGGGTTCAATGTGGTCAAATGTTATCTATTTGAGGTTTTTTGATGGAATCCATTAGAGAAATTAATTAAGTGACATGTGTTATGCTTGTGCTGAACAAATTAGATTAGTTTGAAATGAAAATTAGTTGTTATAAGGGGGTCAAATGCAATGTTTTAAAAGTTAATGACCATACAAAATATTTTTTAAAAAAATAAAATAAAATATTTTTAAAAAAAATAAAATATATCCTGAAAATTTGATATTTTTCATTATTTTTTTTTAAATACGATTTAAATAAAAATCTTATAAATAAAAGAAACTGTATTTTCAAGAAAATTGTATTTGTTTTAAAATATAATTTTTAAAAAACTTTGCATTTGATTCTTTAAAAATTAATGTTCATTTCAAACTAATCCAATTTGTCCTATATGTGTATGTGTGGCACATGGCACTTTACTTTTCTAACAAATTTCGTAAAAAAAAAAACCACAAATTAACAACATTTGATTACATTGGGCTCTATATCGACAAAAATAAATTATGGGGCCCCTAGTATAAAAGTTAGTTGTAGAAGCATGAAATTTGGAGTGCGTCTGCTGAGAAACGCGTTTCTCCATAACTATGGAGAAACGTGTTTTTCATAGCCAGAAGCTTTACATTTGATATCCAGAAAAAAAAAACCCAAGGCCAAGACCAAAAGCTTCTGGATATCCAGAAGCTTTGCATTTGATAGCCAGAAGCTTTGCAGTTGATATCCAGAAGCTTTGTATTTGATAGCCAGAAGGATGTGAAATGTATATCCAGAAACTGTTAGGTGCATATCGAGAAAAGCTGTTAGGTGCATATCCAGAAAATATGTTAGGGCATATCAGAAATTGCTATTGAAGGTTTCTGGATATCCAGAAACCTTCAAATGTATATCCAGAAACATTTTGAAGGTTTCTGGATATTCATTTGAAGGTTTCTGGATATCACTTTCATAGGTTTCTGGCTATCTAGCTCATTGTCGCGCGACATGTCGGGACCCGTTTCTCCATAACTTATGGAGAAACGCATTTCTCCCTAGATTTTGTGTGAAATTTGTTACATGCAGTACACACTCAGCTGCGTGAGTGGCGTGAAATCAGGTTGTCATCTCCAAAATCATATGTTGTATTACCTATGTTTCAAAATGAATGAATGAACAAACGTTAAATGTGTTGTTGATCATCAAAAATAAAATTTAAGATTTGTTGGTTCTTCATCTTGAGATGGGAGAGTACACTGCAACAAAAATGCTTTTTTACAACCTTTATTTTACAATATTTTAAAGGAAATGTTGCTGTTTATATACTGTTTATATACTTAACACAACGTTTAAACCGAAAACGTTGTATTTAAAGTAATATAATAACGTTTTCTTTTAAAATGTTATGATAAAAGTAAATACAATGTTCTTTTTTTCCAAATGTTTTGGTTAATTACAACATTTATCCTGAAATGTCGCAATAAAGAGTTTAACAACATTTTCTTTATGTTGTAATATAATGTGCAGTACACGACATTTACAACGAATGTTGTTAAACAATGAAAAAAAAAACTAAAAACAAAATAAAAATTATATTTCCCATTTTTCACTCCCCTCCCCTCCCCCACAAAAAAACCCGTCATTATTAATCGACCCCTTTTCTCCCAAAAAAACGAAACACGGTCTTCTCTCCATAATTGGAGAACACAGTTGTCTCTCCATTGCAAGGTCGTCGAAGTCCATCAGAGCTGCCATCATCACTCTCCCCAACAATAACACGGTATCATATTTCTCTCCCCTTTCCCCAAAACCCTAGATTATCTCACGAGTAAACTGTTAGAGTTACACTAGTGTTGCCATTGGTTTTGTCTCCTGTGTTGCCACACTAGTGTTGTCACTGGTGTTGCCTCATGTGTTTGCACTGGTGTTGCCTCATGTGTTGCCACCGTGCTGGCATTTTAAAATGATGATAGTTATAACATGTTATTCATAAATTACAAAGTGATAGTTAATTGTTTACATGTCTGCTATTAGTTTGTCGGAATTATGTTTGAACAGGTCATGATGGTTGTTAAAGGCGTGACAAATGTATAGAAAAGGAAGTTACACATAAATCCTCATTTATGTGTAAAAGTGGAGACCAAGTAAAGTTTCTAGAGACTTATCTAAATACAGGGACTGAAGATAACGTGTACAAGGCTAAAGAAGCTTGGAGGTACAAGCGATGAATCAAGGGAATACCTAGTCTCCATACAAATATGGAAGGTGGAGCTAAAAGTGGAACTTCTCTCTCATGGTTGTTTTTTGGCGAGATTGAGTAGGGTCTAAGTTCTAGGAGCCTATATAAGTGCAAGCATACGACATCTTCAAATCACCCAATCCAGAAGTTGAGATTTACACAAGATAGAACACAGTCTCACAGTGTTGTCTCATGTGTTGGCAACACTATATCTAACACCAGTGAATTATAGTGAATAGCTTTCATTCTTATAGTGTTTATGTGTGTGAGATAGTGAGTTCTTATTAAGAGTGTTCTAGAATAGTCGTTCCATTGAGCTATTGATTAAAAATCATTAAATATGTATCCGAGATTAGTGAATTAGGAATTTGGTTTACTAAGTACACTAATACCAACTTAGTTGGGTTTAGTGACTCGAATTGGGCAGGGGATATGGATGATAGAAAAAGTACAAGTGGGGGTTGTTTTTTCTTAGGTAATAACCTAGTGTCATGGTACAGTCGCAAGAAAAATTTTGTTTATCTCTCAACTGCTGAATCTGAATATGTAGCAACCGGGAATTGTTGTTCGCAATTAATATGGTTAAAACATATGCTTGATAACTATTGTCTTGATAGTAATATCTTGACCTTTTTAAGTGCAATAAATATTTCCAAAAATTCCGTACAACACTCTTGCACTAAACACATTGATATCCGCCATCATTTTTTAAGAGATTTAGTTGAAAAGGATATAATCCAAATAGAGCATACTGATACCAAACGTCAACTTGCTGATATTTTGACAAAAGCCCTTTACCATAAGAGATTTTCAAGCTTGAAAAAATCTCTTGGTCTGTGTTTTGTATAACTGCTATCTCGAGGTGTTGCCGTCAGTGTTGCCAACACAGGCCGCAACACTATGTAACAATATAAAATAAAATTTAAACACAATGGGTGGCACTTGCTGACCTTTTTGTTCTATTATGGGTGCATAATTAGGTTAACATGTTGATAAGTTCCCCTTTGTGCTTAAAATGACAAAGTCACTAATTACGTTGTTGATATTTAATAGGCAAATATTGTTAGAAATACTCCCAAAGTAACTCGGGGCACGGCATTCGCTACGACGATGCTTTCTTGCCAAACGGGAGTATAAAGTATTGGTTTTATACTTTGTATCAGGGACATAGTGTTGGAAAAAAGTGTGTTTTGAAGGAAATAATGAGTTATTTTCTTAATTTGTTATTTGTTAAAATGAAATATTGATTGTTGGATTGTGTTCTACTCCATGAGTACATTGAATTCATATATTCATTTGTTCAAAATGATTGAGAAATGAATGAGATATGAAGGCTCAAAGTTAATGGGCTGGAAAGGGGAAATGTGGTTTTTCCACATTGGAAAAAGATGGAAAAGTGGTTTAGTTTAAATACTCCTACACTTTGGTAGGGAGTAAGATTGTGGTACATAGAGGCTCTCTCTCGCGCACAGGTGCGCAGGGGGGGTGCAAATCATGAACCGAAATAGGCTTCGGGCTACCGAACTCATGTGCATGCGCGTCCTGCGGACACGAATATAGCTCCGAAATAGCCTGTCCGCGCGAGCCCACTTTTTACTTTTTTTTTCCAAACTTGACCCAATGTTTCTGGAGGTGAGGCGGGGGCCTGGACCTGCCTGAGGCGGGCGCCTCGACTCCAGTAGGTGCGGCCCATTTGAGACAGTCCGAGGCGGGCGCCTGGAGTTTCCCGAGGCGGGCGCCTGGGCTCCAGTGGCTGTACGAAAAAAATGATTTTACACTGTTTTGTAACAGCTCAAAAGGCTGTTAATGAATGTGTAAATCCAACAGCCATGTAACTGATCAAATGGAGGTTAAGAGCCAAATAATTGTGCAATTATATTGAAATAATTGTATTAATTAAGAAAATTAAAACATGGTTTAATTTTCTGTTATCTCCTTGGATTATATAAAGGCAAGAACACAACAAGAGATAGATACACACAGATTTTCTCCAGAAATCCTCTCCTCTTCCTTTTGTTGCATATTGAACAAATAATTTCCTTGGCCTCCTTGCATTGCATTCGTGGTGATAAAGTTCAAGCATCTAACTTCAGTTCGCCGGAGGTATTCTTGTGCAACCACCGTCCGGTCTATCCGTTTCATCCTGGGAGGCAAGCGTTCCGTAAAATCTCAAGCACAACATGGTGAGGGGGCATAATTTGTCTTAAGGAGAGTGTGATTTCACACGACTCGGACATCTTCGACAAATCTTTTTCCTTCTCTTGTATTTTCTATTTCTGTTTTTAATTAGTTTTCTATAATTCCAGCAGATTTTGTAATAGTTATTCCAACAATCTTAAGACAAATTATTGTCTCTTCGTTGGAAGGAAAACTATTTAAAACAATGAACTAAATTGTTTGTTTTGGTTTCAGATGGCTACTCAATCAAACATGGAAAGCAATGCTGGGAAAAACTCCGAGAATCCTCGTGTGGAGGAAGCGCTTCGTGTGGAAACCAACTCTCAAAGGTTGGTTGTCCAAACTGTTTTGAACCATCATGGTGAGAAACCGGAAAAGTTTGTTGGCCAAGACTTTAAAAGGTGGCAACAAAAGATGCTTTTCTATTTGACTACCTTGAACTTGGCGAGATTTCTTAAGGAAGATCCGCCACAGTTGGGTGAGAATGAGACGGATGGGCATGCCATCTCGGCTCTTGATGCTTGGAAGCATTCCGAGTTTCTTTGCAGAAATTACGTCCTTAATGGATTGTCGGATACGCTATACAATGTGTATAGTGTTAAGAAAACTGCAAAGGAACTATGGGAGTCCTTGGAATATAAGTATAAGATCGATGACGTGGGCACAAAGAAATTCATTGTGGGCCGTTTTCTCGATTATAAAATGGTGGACTCAAAAACTGTTAAAAGTCAAGTGGAAGAGTTACAAATAATAATTCATGAAATTCATGCCGAAGGGATGGCAATTAGTGAAAGCTTTCAAGTGGCGGCAATAATTGAAAAGTTGCCTTCCGCTTGGAAAGATTTCAAGAATTATCTTAAACATAAACGAAAGGAAATGAATGTTGAAGCGCTTATTATTCGTCTTCGGATTGAGGAAGAGAATAGAATTGCGGAGAAGAAGTTGAATAATCTTCTTGTGGCGAAAGCCAATGTTGTGGAGCATGTTGATAGCTCCAAGGCCAATGGCAAGGCAAATGGCAAAGCCAAAGGAAAGTTTGGTCCCAGAAAGGGTGGTTCTAGTTTGAAACCAAAGGGAGGAATCTCCAAGAAGAAGTTCGGTGGAACTTGTTACAATTGTGGCATTGTGGGCCACAAGTCTTCCGAGTGTAGGAAGCCAAAGAAACAAGTAAACATGGTGGATGTCATCTCGAATGAAGTTTCCGATATGAATTTGGCGGCGGTAATTTCTGAGGTGAATTTGGTGGGTTCATACCCAAATCAGTGGTGGATTGACACCGGTGCTACTAGGCATGTTTGCTCAAACAAGGAAATGTTTAGTAGTTTTGAAGCCCTTGAAAATGGTGAGAAATTGTTCATGGGAAATTCTGCCACCTCCGATGTGAAAGGTCAAGGAAAGGTGGTGCTGAAGTTGACTTCCGGGAAAGAGTTGACTCTCAACAATGTACTCTATGTGCCCGAAATCCAGAAAAATCTGGTGTCCGTATCGCTTTTGATTAAGCATGGCTTTCGTGTTGTGTTTGAATTCGATACGGTTACTTTGTCTAAAAGTGGAATGTTAATTTGTAGGCAAAGGCTATGTTTGTGATGGTATGTTTAAGCTTAGTGCTATGGTTGTAAAAAGCAATGTAATGGCTAACAAGCCTAAGATGAATGAGATGAATAAGAATAATTCTTCCGTTTACTTGCTTGAGTCTTCCAATTTGTGGCATGGTAGACTAGGACATGTTAACTATGATACTATACGTAGATTAATTAACATGAATTGCATACCAAAATGTAAAATAGACTACAAACATAAATGTGAAACTTGTGTAGAGGCAAAGTTTACAAAACCTCCGTTCCATTCGGTTGTAAGAAATAATGAACCACTTGAGTTGGTTCATACGGATTTATGTGACTTCAAGTCAACACAAACACGAGGGGGAAATAAGTACTTTATGACTTTTGTTGATGATAGCACAAAATATTGTTATGTGTATCTTCTCAAAAGTAAAGATGAGGCTACAGAGAAGTTTGTTCTCTATAAAAATGAAGTTGAAAATCAACTCAACCGGAAAATAAAGGTCATAAGAAGTGATCGTGGTGGTGAGTATGAATTCCCTTTTGAAGGTATTTGTGCTCAACATGGGATAAAACATGTTACAACACCACCATACACCCCACAATCCAATGGAGTTGCCGAGCGGAAAAATCGAACTCTAAAGGACATGATGAATGCCATGTTAATAAGTTCGGGGTTACCGGATAACATGTGGGGAGAGGCCGTCTTGTCGGCAAACTATGTGTTAAATAAAATGCCCCGAAAGAAAATAAATAAGAGACCCTATGAATTGTGGCATGGAAGAGTGCCATCATACCAATACATGCGAGTGTGGGGGTGTCTTGCAAAGGTTTCAATACCACCTCCCAAAAAGGTGAAAATTGGACCAAAAACTATTGATTGCATATTTATTGGGTATGTTCACAATAGTAGTGCTTATAGGTTTCTTGTGCATGAATCGAAGATTCAAGATATACACAAGAATACTATAATGGAGTCAAGAAATGCTTCTTTCTTTGAGAATGTGTTTCCGTGCCAAAGAGATGAGGCAAGTTCATCTAAACGGAGGCATGATTCAATAGAAGAAGAAGAAGTAGAAGGAAGAAATCGTCATGATGAAAATGATGAAGCGGAGGTAGAACCTCGACGGAGCAAACGAGGTAGGGTAGAAAAATCTTTTGGCCCAGATTTTCTAACCTATATGCTTGAAAGTGAACCACAAAGTTATAAAGAGGCCGTGAGCTCTTCCGAAGGACCTTTGTGGAAAGAGGCCATTAAAAGTGAGATTGATTCCATTTTACAAAATCACACTTGGGAATTAGTGGATCTTCCTCCGGGAAGCAAACCACTAGGATATAGGTGGATTTTTAAAAGGAAAATGAAGACGGATGGAACAATTGACAAGTATAAGGCAAGACTTGTAATTAAAGGTTACAAGCAAAAGGAAGGCCTTGATTACTTTGATACATATTCTCCAGTTACGAGAATAACATCCATAAGAATTGTACTTGTGATAGCCGCATTGAGGAATCTTGAAGTACATCAAATGGATGTTAAAACAGCCTTTCTAAATGGGGATTTAGAAGAGGAAATTTACATGGAGCAACCGGAAGGATTTTCTGCGCCGGGGCAAGAAAATAAAGTGTGCAAAGCACCAAAACAATGGCATCAAAAGTTTGATCAAGCCATGATGGAAAGTGGATTTAAAATAAATGAATGTGACAAATGTATCTATGTTAGAGACACGGGAAATGGCTACGTCATTTTATGTCTTTATGTAGATGACATGCTTATCATAGGAAGCTGTGATAAAATGATAAAGTCCACTAAAGATATGTTGAACTCAAAGTTTGACATGAAAGATATGGGGTTAGCCGACATAATCCTTGGCGTGAAAATTTCAAGAATGTCAAATGGACTTGCTTTAAGCCAGTCACATTATGTGGATAAAATTCTTGAGAAATTCAGCAAGGATGACTTAGCTATTGCTAGAACCCCAATAGACATGAGTCAACATCTATCAAAGAATAGAGGTGACACAGTTTCTCAAGTTGAATACTCGAGAATCGTTGGAAGTCTAATGTACTTGATGAGTTGTACTAGACCAGATATTGCTTACACAGTTAGCAAACTGAGTCGGTATACAAGTAATCCCGGAGCGGAACATTGGAATGGTATAGTGAGAGTACTAAGGTACTTAAGATATACTCGCGATTATGCTTTACACTATACTAGACATCCAGCGGTAATTGAAGGATATAGCGATGCTAATTGGATATCCGATATAAAAGACTCAAGGTCTACAAGCGGATTTGTGTTTACATTAGCAGGAGCTACTATATCATGGAAATCTTCCAAACAAACGGTTATAGCTAGATCCACGATGGAATCTGAGTTTATAGCGTTAGATAAATGTGGTGAAGAAGCCGAATGGCTACGCCAATTTATAGAAGATATTCCAAGATGGACGAAGCCCGTGCCATTAATATGTATACATTGTGATAGCCAATCAGCGATTGGAAGGGCACACAATCATATGTATAATGGTAAGTCTAAACACATTCGTCGAAGACATAATACCATTAGACAACTACTCTCAACTGGCACAATATCCATTGACTATGTTAAGTCAAAGGAAAATTTAGCGGATCCATTAACCAAAGGGTTAAATATAGAGTTAGTTGAAAGCTCGACGAGGGGAATGGGACTTAAGCCTCTGAAAAGTTAAACACAGCGGAAAACCCAATCTAGATGACTGGAGATCCCAAGAACTAGATTCAATGGGACAACCTAACTGTTAAAAGACTTGTAGCGTCACTGTGGGGGAATCAACCCCAAGTCCATTCCTATTAGTGACATACCGAAAGGACAAGGATAAGCCTATGGCTTTTAATGATTCTTACGCGTCGAAAATTCGAGCGGGGTAATACGGGTTACCTTTAAGAAATCACCTATGTGAGAAAGAAGTGGGGCCGCTTCGAGGAGAATTGTGTGAGGCTCAATTCTTAGACCCTCTCGCAGAACCAGGCGTATGTTCAGGGCCATGATTGAACATAGCTATGAGAATTGAAGTATGTTAGGATGATACTTGTGTCAAGCATATGATCCGCTACACAAAAAGCATAATGATTCAAGGATATCGCGTCTATCGATTTGCGAGTAGAGTAAATATGCTTGTACGAGCGAAGATTCAATGGGCATTCCCACATCTTCGTATGCATGTTTTCGTCTGCCGGGCTTTATCACCAATTCCGCATTATTCCTTCATGTGGGGGATTGTTGGAAAAAAGTGTGTTTTGAAGGAAATAATGAGTTATTTTCTTAATTTGTTATTTGTTAAAATGACAAATTGATTGTTGTATTGTGTTCTACTCTATGAGTACATTGAAATCATATATTCATTTGTTCAAAATGGTTGAGAAATGAATGAGATATGAAGGCTCAAAGTTAATGGGTTGGAAAGGGGAAATGTGGTTTTCCCACATTGGAAAAAGATGGAAAAGTGGTGTTGTTTAAATACTCCTACACTTTGGTAGGGAGTAAGATTGTGGTACATAGAGGCTCTCTCTCGCACACAGGTGCGCAGGGGGGGTGCAAATCATGGACCGAAATAGGCTTCGGGCTACCGAACTCATGTGCATGCGCGTCCTGCGGACACGAATGTAGCTCCGAAAAAGCCTGTCCGCGCGAGCCCACTTTTTACATTTTTTTTGTCCACACTATTTTTTTTCCAAACTTGACCCAATGTTTCTGGAGGTGAGGCGGGCGCCTGGACTTGCCTGAGGCGGGCACCTCGACTCCAGTAGGTGCGGCCCATTTGAGACAGTCCGAGGCGGGCGCTTGGAGTTTCCCGAGGCGGGCGCCTGGGCTCCAGTGGCTGTACGAAAAAAATGATTTTACACTGTTTTGTAACAGCTCAAAAGGTTGTTAATGAATGTGTAAATCCAAGAGCCATGTAACTTATCAAATGGAGGTTAAGAGCCAAATAATTGTGCAATTATATTGAAATAATTGTACTAATTAAGAAAATTAAAACATGATTTAATTTTCTGTTATCTCCTTGGATTATATAAAGACAAGAACACAACAAGAGAGAGATACACACAGATTTTCTCCAGAAATCCTCTCCTCTTCCTTTTGTTGCATATTGAACAAATATTTTCCTTGGCCTCCTTGCATTGCATTCGTGGTGATAAAGTTCAAGCATCTAACTTCAGTTCGCCGGAGGTATTCTTGTGCAACCACCGTCCGGTCTATCCGTTTCATCCTGGGAGGCAAGCGTTCCGTAAAATCTCAAGCACAACGTGGTGAGGGGGCGTAATTTGTCTTAAGGAGAGTGTGATTTCACACGACTCGGACATCTTCGACAAATCTTTTTCCTTCTCTTGTATTTTCTATTTCTGTTTTAAATTAGTTTTCTATAATTCCAGCAGATTTTGTAATAGTTATTCCAACACATAGAGCTCGCTATTACAGTGTACCCTACTTGAAAGGTATAAAACTCAATAAATATAGCTTTACACTTTAATAAAAAACTAGGGGTACGGAGATCGCTACTACGATGCTTACTTGTAAATAAAGTAAGTGTAAAGTTTGGTTAAAATTGCCTAAGTAATTGATAATTAAAAGTACATATATTTTATAAATATCAAGGGGATCTTATTCAAATGTGTTATCTTATGTGTTACCCAACATTAATAGCAACACATTATTATGTGCTACATTTATTTTTTATTTCTTCATTTTATTTTCGAATTTTTATTAATTAAATTTTGTATTTCAAAAAGTCTATATTCATAGATTTAGAGTTTGTGAAATCAAAATATTTTTAACAAAAATTCTTAATTTTTCCCTAGCTAAAAGTACTTATGAAATTTCTATTATTTTGAAGTTCAATTTGATTTGAACTTGATTTTCAAATATGAAAATCCAAATTTTTCGAAATTTTTCTGTAATTACTTTTAGTTGATTTCATTATTTTAAGAAAAAAAAATATGGCCGGATTTCATGCTGTGAGAAGTTAGGATAGGGTAAATTTTACCTTTTTAATTAGAGTTTGTTATAAATTTTATTTGTAAAAGGTTTTTAAATTAAGAGATAAATATGGGTTGTTTTAACTTGTCAAATCAATCCATATTTTCTCTCCCTCTATTCCTTAATTACACCACCTTTCACCAAATTCTGCCATGACCAGTCCTTCAAATAACTCCCAAACTGATTCTCCCATGGACATTTCTCCCTTATCTCCTTCCAGTGTTGCTTCAAGTGTTGACATTCCAATGGAGACATCACATTCAACAACACTGTCAGCAACACCATCCGCAACACCAACCCTAGAATTGGTTGTGTCAAATCCTCCTCCCACTCCTGTTTCGATAATCATCCCTGAGAGTCCACATTCTCTAGAACTCACCTTCGCTCTTCCTAAGAAGACAAGGAAGAGAAAGTCTGTTGATGCCTCTTCTAGGGCTCAATCCACTAGCCGACCTCAATCGGAGAGACTCAAGACAATGTCTAGGCCAAGAGGTGCTGCTTCGAACACACATAATGATCCAGTAGAGATTATAGATGAAGAATCAAGTGCCTCTCTTGAGGTGTCTTCTGAAGAAGGATCGGGTGAGAACTACAAAGCAAGCAAAGAAAAGTCATCCACTTCTGATAATGAAGTTTGGTTAGAAGATGACTTTGATGAGCCACTAGATAAAGCCCAGCAGAGACTGGTCAAAAAGCAAAAGCTCCAAAGAAGTGTTGTCTCAAGTGTCTGCAACAGCCACAACACAAGGAACCACATCCGCCACCACACCCGTAGCAACACCTGAGGTATCACCTACTCCTTCTCCAAACCCTAGAACTGAGCATAAGTCATTTGGTTTTTACGAACTTCCCTTTTTGTCCGAGGAGTTGTATGGTGAGTCAAATTTGGACAAATGGGTTCAAGACTCAGAAAAAATGATTCTTAATGAGAGAAACATTGATGTAAATAAGTTCAAAACCTATGGCATATATCAATTTTTGGAGGATAGACGCTTTTTACCATAAGAGACAAAGGTGTATAGATATGTTGAGAGTGTGGTTAGGAATTATATGCCCATTTACGTGAAGACATAGATGATAGAGATACCCCTATGATGGGAAATATTTTGTGAGGAGAACCATCTATGATTTTAATCCTTCGGTGATCAATAGAGCCTATGGTATTCCGAACGTAGATGATGAGAGTGTGGCTATTGAGCCCAATACTTTGGCCAGCTATCTTACAAGTGGTAGGATGAATGTATGGTGGAGTGATCATTTTAGGGTAGCCCACCTTACTTCTGTGTTTTGTGTTCTTCACAAACTATGAATAACTAATTGGCTTCTAACTGCCAATGAGTACACAATCACCATATAGCAAGCCACGTTGTTGTACAAGCTGGGGAATAGACAGAGGGTAAATTTTGGTAGAGTGTTTTTCACCCACTTGGCTGCTTGGGCAAAGAAGAAGAAAGCCTTCGCATACATCTTTCCATCCCTCATCTTCAATGTTCTCACCTTCCAATCCCTAACCCTATGGAATTCTGATTACTATACAGAGAACCATGTGTACTACAGGATCAGTAAGCATTTCATTGAGGGAGATAGGCACAAAGATCGTCCTTGGGTTTTAGCTGCTACTACTCCTCCTTCTGCTGCTTCAATTCCAAGTGTTGTTCCGAGTGAAGGCAATACTCAAGGTAACACTTCACCAATAATGATTGATGCTTCTGTTGTACTAATTTTTTTCCATAGGCAGATGAAGCACATTGATTCTCCGATGCAAGGGTGGTTGGAAATGAGAGCAGACATCGAGCAAACGGTAGACTTGATTTCTTCCAAAATAGGGGGAGATCAAAGACATGATTTTTCTACCGATACTGATACAATTGGTGCTAGAGCTGAGAGAAATGAAGGTGGAACAGAAGGACCAAGGGCTGATTCTCAAACTGATCCAACCACTGAAGCTTGATGAGGTTAATGTTTCTTGGATTTAGTGATCTAAAACAATTTTTATGTGTTTGGTAATTTGTTGTTTAAACAATTTATGTTTTTGTTTTGGTTTAATGGCTATTTGTTGGATAATTTTTATTTTGGAGATATTTTTTTGGTTAGTTTATAATAATCCTTGGTTTGGTGTGTTTTAAATCCTGGATTAAGGGAGGGTAAAATATTAAGGGGGAGATATAACTTGGAGTTAAATAACTAACATTGTTATGCAGTAACATCACTTTGTATTTTGTGAAGAAATGTGTAACTAAGCGGAAGATTGTTAGTGTTACACCAGTGTTGCCATTGGTGTTGTCTCCTGTGTTAGCACACCAGTGTTGTTACTGTTGTTGCCTCATGTGTTGCCACCGTGCTGACATTTTAAAATGAGGATAGTTACTCCATGTTATTCATAAATTACAAAGTGATAGTTAATTGTTTACATGTTTGCTATTAGTTTGTTGGAATTATGTTTGAACAGGTCATGATGGTTGTTCAAGGTGTGACAAATGTGTAGGAAAGGAAGTTACACATAAATCCTCATTTATGTGTAAAAGTGGAGACCAAGTAAAGTTGTTAGAGGCTTATCTACATAGAGGGACCGAAGATAACGTGTATAAGGTTGAAGAAGATTGGAGTTATAAGCGATGAAGCAAAGGGAAGACCTAGTCTTCGTACAAACATGGAAGGTGCAGCTAAAAGTGGAACTTCTCTCTAATGGTTGTGCGAAATTGAGTAGGCTCCAAGTTCTAGGAGCCTATATAAGTGCAAGTATACGACATAATCAAATCACCAATGCAGAAGTTGAGATTTGCACAAGATAAAACACAGTCTCACAGTGTTGTCCCATGTGTTGGCAACACTCTATCTAACACCAGTGAGTTATAGTGAATAGCTCTCATTCTCAGAATATTTGTGTGTGTGAGATAGTGAGTTCTTATTAAAAGTGTTCTAGAATATTCGTTCCATTGAGCTATTGATTAAAAATCATTAGGAAACTTTTCCCCCTTTTAACGAAAGTTTATTTATAAGAAAGGTCTTACTATACGGGCACCACTCAAGTTATATATATATATATATATATATATATATATATATATATATATATATATAACTTGAGAAAAATCTATTATCTTGTATTTATTTTTATTTTCGCTGCTTTAGAAAAATCTCAATTATTTTTGTCTTATTGGATTGGTGTGAACAGTGTTGTTTTTAGTGTTGGCAATAATATTGACAACACTCGTTTTGTTTTTCTCCTTTTTTAAGTCATTGACAATTTCATAAACGACCAAAATGACCCGTGTACAATATGAATACAACCAAATTGACCCGCGTACTATCTAAACTACCAAATCAACATGCGTACTACTCATAAATGAACCAAATCAACCTAAATCGTTAATAAAAGTTATTGAACATTAACTGTCGTTAGTAATATAATGGATATAGTACGCGGGTCATTTTGGCCGTTTACTCATTATCTCATTCATAATCTTACCATCCCTCTGTCCCAGTCGGAACTAGATCCTAGGTCGTACCTAGTACCCAAGTCGAAGTTTTTCAGGGGCAAAACGGAGTTGTGACGTGTTGTGAATATAGCCCTCCACAGCCCAAGCAAACCACAAGAATAATAATCGCACACAAACCAAGCACAAGAAAATCAAAAACACAGAAAAGACACAAGAAATTGTTAACCCAGTTCACCAATTTGATTGGCTATGTCTGGGGGCACTACCAAGCCAGGATCTTGCACTATATATGTAGAATTTGTGTTACAATGAGAAAAGAGGCGGAACTTTGCTTTATATATGACCTAGGATAACTAACCAAACCCTAGACAAACAAGGATTCCGGACTGCTGAAAACGGGCCAAGCGCGGTCGCTCTCAAGCCAAGAGCGGTCGCGCTACCATTAAGTAACTCCAACGCCCAGCCTCGGCCCTTCAGCGCGGTCGCCCTCCCTCTCAGCGCGGTCACCCTCGAAGAATTCCACCCCTAGCAACAGTCTCGGTCCAAGAGCGCGGTCGCGCACTTAAGCAGCGCGGCCGCTCTTGACAGCAGCAGCTCCTGACGAAATTCCCCCCCCCCTTGCTTCGATGTCTAACCCGGTTGGTCCTCTATCCCAACAATCTCCCACCTAGAGATCAACCACACATACAAGCCCCGTATCCGTTCTTCAACTCATCCTTGGTGTCCTCCTAGTGCTCACCTCGATCATGGTAGTGCCAACCTCCCCTTCTATTCTCCGAGCCCAATTGAAGCTTTGCACAACTTCAATTTCTCAAGGTTCACAACCTTTGTCAATATGTCAGCCGGATTTTTCGATCCCAATATCTTCTCTAGCCCCAAGATCTTCTCCTCCAAGAGATGTCTGATGTAGTGGAACCTCAGTTCAATGTGCTTCGTCCTCGAATGAAACGCCGGATTTCTAGCCAAATGTATTGCACTCTGACTGTTGCTGTAGAGAACGTTACCACTTCGCGTTTTCCCAAGTTCACCCAAGAAGTTCTGCAGCCATACCATCTCTTTACTCGCCTCTGTCACTGCCATATATTCTGCTTCTGCAGTAGACTGCGTCACGATCTTCTGCAATTTAGAAGCCCAGGAGATAGTCGTACCACCCAATGTAAACACATAACCCATAGTACTTCTCCTCTTATCAAGATCACTTGATGCCAAGTCTGCATCAACATAACCCGCTAACACCACTTCCTTGCTCGAGAAACACAGAGCCTTACCAGCAGTACCCTTCAAGTAACGTAGGAACCACTTAACCGCTTCCCAATGTTGCTTTCCTGGATTGCCCATAAACCGACTGACTACTCCCACCGCATGTGCAATGTCCGGCCTTGTACACACCATTGCATACATGAGACTCCCCACTGCTGAAGCATATGGAGTTCTCTCCATCTTGTCACGCTCCTCCTTGCCCCTAGGTGAGTCCTTCTCGGATAGCTTGAAATGCAAACCCAATGGCGTCCCTGTTGGCTTCGCCTCTTCCATACAAAACCTTGCTAAGACTTTCTCAACGTATTCTGCTTGTGAAAGAACCAACTTGCCCGACTCCCTATCCCGGTCAATCCGCATGCCCATGATTTTTCTGGCCTCTCCCAAATCCTTCATCTCGAACCGTTCTGACAACTGAGTCTTCAATCTGTTTACCTCTCTACTGCTAGAGCCCGCTATTAGCATGTCGTCCACATATAATAGCAAGATAATATACCCATTGTCCGTGTTCTTGAAGTAGCAACAATGATCCGCTTCACATCTGATAAAATCAATGTCGTGCATGAACCCATCAAACTTCCTGTACCACTGCCTAGGAGCTTGTTTAAGGCCATACAAGCTCTTAGTCAATCTGCAAACTAGCTTCTCACTACCCTTAGACAAGTAACCCTCTGGCTGTACCATGTAAATCTCTTCCTCCAAGTCCCCATGAAGAAAGGCTGTCTTCACATCCATCTGTTCAAGCAATAAGTTGTCCGCCACTACTATCCCCAGAACCATTCTGATAGTGGTCATCTTCACAACCGGAGTGAATACTTCGGTGTAGTCAATACCGTACTTTTGCTGAAACCCTTTTACAACCAGTCTTGCCTTGTAACGCTTGCTACCGTCTACTTCCTCCTTGATCCTGTAAACCCACTTGTTATGCAATGCCTTCTTCCCCTTAGGTAGTTCAGTCAACTCCCAAGTTTTGTTGGCCTTCAATGAGTCCATCTCATCATCCATCACATATTTCCACTTATTACAAAGTGCACTACGAACAGCCTTCGCATAACATTCCGGTTCCCCATTATCTGTCAACAGCAAATAATAATTGGATGGAGTATACCTGTCAGGCGATCCACGCAATCTGCTGGATCTACGCAGTGAAATATCCGGTTCCGGAGTACGTGGTTCATCTTCAGTGACCTCCTGACCATGGTCATCATGAACCGTTCTGCTCCCACCCGAGTTAGGAATATCCACCTCTACAATTTCCGGTTCCGAACTAGTGTCATCAGATGCCCCCTTTCTGTCCTTGTACAATACCTGTTCATTGAATACCACATCTCGACTACGAATAACTCTATGATTTTGGTCATCCCAAAACTTGTACCCGAAGTCATCCCCGCCATACCCAATAAATGTATACTTAACAGATTTAGCATCTAATTTAGTTCTCTCAGCAGAATCAACATGAACATAAGAAACGCAGTCAAATATGTGAAGAAAGAACAGATTTACCTGCTTGCCACTCCAAGCTTCCTCTGGAATTCCATTCCCCAATGGTACCGATGGTCCCCGATTGATCAAGAAAGTTGCCGTGTCAACTGCATATGCCCAGAACGTCTTCGGAAGTCCACACTTCAATCTCATACTTCTAGCCCGCTCATTCAATGTTCTGTTCATCCTCTCTGCTACCCCGTTGAGTTGTGGTGTCCGCTTTGGAGTCTTCTCCATACGAATGCCATTCGCAGCACAATATTCCCTAAACTCACCAAGCTCATACTCCCCACCATTGTCTGATCTCAAGCACTTAAGCTTAAGTCCCGTCTAATTCTCCACCAAGGCCCTCCACTTCTTGAACACCTCGAAAGCTTCATCTTTCCCCTTCAAGAAATAAACCCAGACCTTCCTTGTAGAATCATCAATAAAAGTCATGTAATATGACGCACCACCCAGAGACGTAACCGGAGATGGCCCCCACAAGTCCGTGTGAACCAATTCCAACTTTGCTTCCCTCAAATCCCTACCTGTCCTCGAGAAATTATTTCTCCCCTGTTTGCCAAACATGCAATCTTCGCAGATCCCCACGTTGACTGTCTTCAAACCCGGTAGTAGTCCCTTTGAACAAAGCACCTTCATCCCCGTCTCACTCATGTGACCCAATCGACAGTGCCACAAATCCGTATCACCCTTGGCTGCTGCCACCGCGATACTATCCTTGGTGTTGTTCGCCAAATACAAAGTACCCTCCTTATTACCCCGAGCGATCTCACAATCCTCCTTGGTAATAACCCAGTTTCTGCAGCCGAATGTCACCTTGTAACCTTCTTCGTCCAACTGCCCAACTGAAAGTAGGTTCTTTTTCAAACCCGAAATGTGTCTGACCCCGTTCAGATGTAAGACCTTCCCGTCTGATGCTCCTATTCTGACATCCCCCTTCCCCTTGATTTCCAAAGGCTCGCCATCCGCCAGATAGACCTTACCGAAATCACCGGAAGTGTAATTCTCCATCTCTTCCTTATGCCCGCAAGAGTGGAATGATGCCCCCGAATCCAGCACCCATGATTCTAGTGCACTACTAACACTCAGAACCAGTACATCATCACCTTCGACTGTCACATTCACCTGATTGCCCTTACGATTTGGACAATCCCTCTTGAAGTGTCCCAACTCCTTATAATAATAGCACTGAACAGATCCCTTCGCAACCTTCGGTTTGTCTTTGGTTTCCCCGGTCTTGCCCTTACCACTCACCACGTTCTCCCTAGATTCGGTTCTCCCTTGTTTGCTAGTACCCGGCTTCCCCTTGCTAGTAGTAGCTAAAGCCGATCCCGAAGCACTCGATGTCCCCAACTTCTTCACACTACAAGAAAACTGATCTTTCGCGACGGCCAAAAGCCGTCGCGTAAACCCTTAAAGCCGTCGCGGAAGGCTAACGCGACTGGAAATGCCGTCGCAATGGCAATCGCGTAAAGCCTTGTCGCGAAAAGATAAGGTGACTGAAAAAAGCCGTCGCCTTTGTCAATTATTTTTCGCGGTTGCTTTTGCCATCGCGTAAGAGTTTTTTTTTATTTTATTTATTTAATTATTTTAATTACATTTGCAATCGCCTTAGCTCAGCAAAGGAGACGGCAAATGCAATCGCCTTAGGTTTTGAAAAAGGAGACGGTAAATGCAATCGCCTTAGGTACTTTAAATTGTTTATTTTTTTTCCATTTCACTGGCCCTATTTATAATTAATAATTGAACAAAAATTAAAGAAAGGTTGATTAGCACAACATGAAAATTAATAAATTTATAGCATTTAACACTGTATTATGAATCATAATCATCGTTACAAAATCCAAAAAACAATCAACCTACTAGGTTTGTCAAGAAAATGTATCATCCTACTAGGTCAATATAAATACAAGGATAAGAATTGACATGTAAAAAACTTAACTCTAATGACTGTAGTCATCTAATGTTACATGACTGAAGAAAAGAAAAAAAAAAAGTAACTCCCAACAATTTTAATGTCCTTCCCAGCGGGATCCACTTTCGGCAGTCTGCAAGAGAAAGGAGATAATATAAGTTATCAGGAGTTGGTTTTAAGTAGAAGATTATGAACCAAGTTGAAAAAATAAAAGCCAAGAAAGATTAGTAGAAACTCACAAGTTCATTAACCAGAGAAGGTGTGATATTTTTTCCCAGCAAACTTAGTTGATCCAACATAGTTTCCGCATCTCGAAGTGAACCATCAGCAGCAACAACAACAACAGCAGCAACAACAAGCAGCAACAACAACAACAGCAGCAACAACAAGCAGCAACAACAACAACAGCAGCAACAACAAGAACAAGAACAAGAAAATTGATAGCAGCAACAGACAAGCTATGGGTTTTCATTTCCATATATGCAATATGCAATTGCTAAGAATGTACAAATAATTAAACACGTCAATCTAGTGTCTTCTTCAACATTGCCAAAGTCCTGCATCAGGCATCAATTTTAAAAACGTCTGTGGTCCATATAAATTAAAGTTCTATCAGAACAATGTCAATAGAAAAAGCATATTCGATGCACACAATAGTAACAGCATAAGCTAACAAATACAGAGTATACTTGAAGTTAGAGGTAGCTGCTTCAATAAGTTAAAATGATAAATTCATTCCAGATGCAAGCATAAAAAGCACCTACTTGGATTTGAATTGATTCTTCAGGTGTGAGGAGCATCGGCTTTCCGTCAACTGGTGACTGCATTAATCAGTAGGAAAGTAATGCTTCAGTTTCGATCATGAAAATCAGAGGTGCATTAATAATTTATTAACGTGTGAGATTAATACGAATATAATCACACGGATACAAAAACACTCTATGCAAAAGTCCATACATATAAAAATGAAAACAGAACTGTGACAACAATGGCTAAAGAGGCGAAGAAAGAAAAAAAAGCAAATATCGGTATCAACAGCTTAAAGGAGATAACTTTCTAGTACTTTCATGCCGCATGATTGCAGAAACCAAGCCCCATGCTTTCATTAGGTAACTCAAAGAGTCTTCAACAAGAGAAAGACGAAAACAAAAGCATTCATTAAGATAGTTAACAGGACATGATTAGTTAGCGAGGAGTTGACAGAGGGTCTTTATTTCAGTAGACCTGAAAAGTTAAATTAGAAAAAGAAGTTATGTAATCGGCCCCAAAAAGCATTTGCTCAAGATTTATTTCAAGTACATCATAAAACGATTATGTAACAAGATCCAAAAAGCATTTGCTCAAGATTTATTTCAAGTACAAAAAGGTAATAATAATTTTAAAAAAAAAAATAAAGCAAAAAAAAAAAATGTAACGATACACTTACAGTGGCAGGATCTGGTGCAGAAGTACGGCTCCATGAACTGAAATAAGTCTACGAGCAAGCATTGGAAATAGGGCCACCCTTTCGAATTTCCGATAAGCAGTTTTGGCATGAAACTTCTGTGACTCACCAGCTCAAGCCATGCAAAACTAAAAAAACAATTCATCCAATTAACTAACATTGTGTGAAGGCAGAAAAGTACAGGCAACCCAACTCAACTGAATTCAGTAAGAAAAACTAAAACTGCATCGCAACAATGAAGGTTACTATCCAAAGGTTTCTCCTCATGACCAAGAAGATTGCCTTCACCCTTTAAGTTGTACCATTGTTCTCATAAAAGTCAAAAGCTTATATACATCAATCCCAAAAAGATTGTCCCATTTGGCAAGTCAAAGCTTGTTTTAGGCAAACTAGGCAATCGAGGAGGTGAAGAGGAGCGAGGCTTATCTATAGGACGTATGGGCGGAGGTCTCTGCGGGATAACTAAGGCGTTAATGTACTTGTTTGTACCTTCTTGACATTAAAATATAATTAATGTCCGTCTTAAAATGAGGCAGTCTTCTTGGGACAAACCAAAAAGAGAAGTGGGACAAATTTTGGGGACAGGGGAAGTTTGCGTGTGTGTGTATCATACCAATAAAGTCTTAAGAGAACAAACAACTGCATAACCATTTCACTACACTAATGATACAAATGATACTAGGAATTCACTCAAGCGAATCGAGTGAAGGAGAAACCGGGAAGCTAACACATGAAAACATGCCACCTTGGATAACAAGTACAAATTATACTAGCTCATCTTTCACATTGTGTATATATTGTGTCTGTGTCCTTTTCGATGTGTATGCCCAAGTGTGTAAGAGAATGTTTCAGCTTCAGCATGTAAGTAACATATTCAGATCAATTCAGGAGAAAAGGTGTTATGGAGAAACGATTGGAAAACAATATCTAGCTAGCCATTACTGGAAGTAAGAAAAATTCAATGATGTGAAGCCGAAGCTCCGAGATTCATCTCAAACCAAAAAACAAAAAACAAAAAAACTATCCACTTCATCCCGCCTCATGGCAATTCATACGTCTGGACTATTCCACAATCTTGTATTTTATTATAAAAAGAATGACTGAAGTGCACAAACACGAACCTGAACGCAGGAACTTTTAGGGGATGTAAAGCATGGAATGAAGTTGCAAGAGCTGTCAAAACTCGTATAACCCCATTAAATTTGTAACTGGAAGCTTTGACCAAGATAACAAATTAAATACACATACCTGAAAATTTGCCCCATCAAATGTGGATCCAGGGTACTCGGGTCAAGCAACCGATTAATGAAACAACTGAAATAGGGTCTTGGATTGAAAGATGCTTTCTTTTCTTCAAGATCTTTTGAATGAATCTCACAGCCACCGCCAAAACCTGTAAAACCAGATATAATATGAATTTGCAGACTTCCTACATAAGCATTCAAAGAGCTTAAACAAACTTTGAATTCAGAATCATACCTTGGACAACTAAGACAATTTACTTGACCCTTGGTCAACCGGGTAATACTAGGCATATATAAAAAGAAATGTCATGACAATAGATACACATTGATAATGCACTAAGAAAGAAATATAAAGCTATATTCGCCTATCACTACCTTCATGATCGAATGGACAAGTGCGGCATATATATCAATAGCAAGAAAGGATAGAGGCGTGCTTGATGGGGTTGTAGAGAGCTAGAGTTCATCACCTCGGAAGATAAACAGTGTGAAACAGAGAGGTCCTGAAAAGAAAAAGAAAAAAAAACGGAACTTAAGGTCAATTCTAAATCTAGCCCAGCTTCATTGCTTTTAGATTTAAGAAAAAAAAGGCGGTTGCATTAGTTTCTCCCCCTCTTCTTGTGCATGTGTGTGCAAGTGCATTAATATGTCGAGAGTCATTCGAGAATCACCTTAGTTAAACGGCGGAAAAAGCACTTCTGATGGGATTATCATCTGCTTTCAAGAAAACCATTTTGATGCACTTTGGCTTAGCATGCGTGGTATTAGTGTTTACCCGCATAGGAGTGCTATTCATCGTGCTTGATTGGGTGTTACCCAACCGTAATGAGTTGTAATTTAATAATTCTTTTCCATATTATTTTATATCCTAATGTCTAATATTATTTTACCAAGATATATGTGTTTTTTTGGTTCATATTTCGGGTTAAATATATATCGGGTTTGGATTAAATGCTAAAATCAAGGAAGAAGTTGTTGGAGGAATTATTCGTAAAAACGAAGATTTACGAATAATGTTTACTTGGTCCATATTATTTGATGAAGGAATAAAAAACGTGGGAAGACATCAAGTTAAATGGAGTTTGTTCTTGATTAATTGAAGAGTACAATTCACCAAGAAAGCAAGAGAGTACAAGGGATAAAGCATGGACTTGGGCTTCAAGAAATGCGGTTGCTACGATTCTAGGGGAAGTTGGCGTATGAAGAGGGAATTCAAGCCAAGAAATCTCTCTCCACTCCCTCTCACAACGAATACGGAAGGTCCCAAGGCTGTTATTTTGGAGTAGCCTCCAAGAGGCATCTGGAAGGCTATAAATAAGGCTAGGTGTGTTTCATTTGAAGTAAGGCCCAAATATCAAACACACACACCCATAGCACAAGAGAGACAAAGTTCTTTGGTTACGCATATCCTTCCTCCCTTGTGATTCTAAGCTTAAACACCGGAAAGTGTTTAAGAGAGTGTTGGCTAAGGATAGGATTCGTTCTTTGTCTCATTTAGTTCCCATAGAGCATTATCATTGTATTAGCAATAGGGAACTTTCGGCTTTGTGAATTTTTGCTATATTGATTATAAAGTGCTTCGCCATGTCAGGCACTTACTCAAGTTATATATTTATATAACTTGAGAAAATTATATCTTTTGTGTTATTTATTTCCGCTGCAATTTTTCAAAGTTTTTATAAACTATTTATTTTGGTGTGTGTGTGATGATCCGTCATAAAAGGTGTGTTAACCAAGGTGTTAGGTAGCATCTACGGTAACATCTCTTTCCGGTGAAGCCATTGAAGCAATTTCAATTGGTATCGGAAGCGGAGTCACTTGACGATACTAAGTGCTTACTGGTCACTAGGTGTCATGGTAGCTTATGATCCAGGCATTTAACTCCTAATAATAAGCGTCTTCTGTGTTAGATGGCTCGAATTATTGTTATTGGAAGATCCGTCTGGCCGCTCGCAGTATCAAATCAATTGATTCTTCCTGTAGCATGGCGATCTATAACAAATGGTTACTCCTTACCCAATGTTTTCTTGATGAAGATGGTGACGTACTGAAGTCAAACTTCGAATCGAGAATGGAACATGGAAGAGATCAACCAAGCTTAGTTTTACACACAAATATTAAAAAGGCACTTAATGCCATTTTTGAGTGGGTTGATATGCTTATTTTTCAAACTTATTCAAAAGCAGTTCCCAGTTCCCTTTGCAAAAGAAGCATGGGATATTTTACAACGTTTTG